>JANTOQ011069767.1:0-17301 GCA_027564595.1 Bythotiara depressa | reverse complement strand
GCATTCAATGAAAGTTTATTTGCCCGAAACCACTCTGAGATTTTCTCTAGTTCAACATTTGTTTTTTGAAATAAATTATTAATGTTTTTACCTGAACAAAACAAGTTCGTCTGCAAACATAATTGACTCTAAAATATTAGATACATAATGTAAATCGTTTATATAAATTATAAAAAGCTGTTTCACTGATGTCTACATAGAAGGGCTCGCCTTTCGCTTTTTTCAGACTTTCGCAAAACTCTTTACTTTTCTTTATCCTTTTACGGCCTTGTCTTTCACTATCTACTCTGGCTAATTTCTGTGGAGTTTTGGAGCCACTGGATGTTGCATTGTGTCTTTTATCTGGCCGATGACTACAATGTGGGTCCGCATCGAAACCAAATCGCTGTTGATTTGCCCAACAAATGTCACTACGCACCTTCTATTGATGTAACTCAGACACATACTCAGTTGCTCTCTGGAAATCATCCATTTCTCCCCTATGATCCCTAGTTTCGTTACTTGGTCCGGTTCCTGCTCGGTATATCCCTACTACAAACTGACTAATTTCTGCCTCGGTCAAGGAAGACTCAACGCAGTCCATGTACGCAGCATCAAGGAGGGACAAATTGTTAGCATTTGTATTAGACCAGCTTGCAATACCTCTTGAAGGTTTGTAGATGGAGCCTGCTTTTAACGAATAGGACCAAAATATGATTCCGCCTTGCATGCCACAAAGTTACAAAAGGTAGTAATATATCCGTTCTGGTGATACTTGCATTGACAAATAATATCAATCGTTCGTATACAGCCATGTACAAAGATATCGTTTCTGCGTCGATCCATTCATTTGTAAGTTTTGAAAACATATCTTTCTCGTTATCCGTGGATAACTTCCTTCCGAGATTGTTCCTTGCATTCTTAAAGTGCAGCTTACAGGAGGCTACATGTGTTAACGCTTCTTTACCTTAAATATATTCAATGCTTTTCCAGTTGCCACCAAAACTCGTCAGGCAACCAGGCAGTATGATTAAATTTGTATACAGACAAGCAGGATATATTTTTCCAGGCACTCGCTCATCAGATTCCAAAGAATATTTAGGAATTCAGAATTCTCAGTTTCTGTTTCCATTGTAACTAATTTGATCATTTTCCTCAATAACGGATGTTTCGTAGATACAGTCAATGTTTTAAAACCCTTAGACCGTTTATGGGATCCATCGAAAAACACCCACTCATTTGACATGTAATTATTACCACAACGATCAATATTTAAGGCTATTTCGAGTAGGAATCTACTGCCTTTAAAGACGAATGACGGAAATTGTGATGAATCACTGCTAACCTTGTAAATCAAGAAAGGATCCTGTGAATCAGGTTCGTGTTTTAGTATGACTACTACCTCATATCCTTTTCCAAATGGACTATGCTCCTTTTATCGCTTTTGTTTCTCATTCTCTAACTTTATTTTATCTACCAAGTCTTTTGCTAATTCCTTAAGATTGTTTACGTGTTTTGTTTGTTTGAGTATTTCATACAGATATTCCCGTTGTACTTGTGTGGGACCCTTTTTCGTGCTCCCTTTAAGAACACTAGAATAGTCCATTGTACTGGGTTTCGGTTTCATACTACAAGTGTGATAACCAAAATGCTTGACAATCAAAAAGGTTTTTTTAAATTCCCATATTTTCATACCATTACATGGAACATGACTGAGTTTTCTTTCACAAATTGCATATTGTTTTCCTCCTGAGTTTGATTTAATCGGATTAGTATTCGAATTTCCGTACTGCTGTCTAAATAGGCATTTGTCGTTTCGACAAATATACGATCCTTTACACGCGGCCGTCTTCCACATACCATTTACATGTTTTCCTGAAAAATAATGAACACGTCGTTATTTAAAAAGACAGATGAGCAATCTGGCTAAAAAAAAGAAAATGCTTTTTTCTGACTATGTGTGATTCTTCTAAATCGATTCCAATTGTGTCCATTTTTTAACTCGCAGGTGGGACGTAAATTATGGCGCTACGGATTACATTAAAGAAGAACTTTTCGCAGGAAGAAAATGTCGCAGATTTTGTCCATTAGAGAAAAGTTTATTCCTTAAAGGTAATGGAAGATAACATTTTGGGGAGCGCTTCAGGACGATGTTAAAACTAGTTTTCCATTCAATTTAGATTCAATAATTTTTCGTACAGCCTTACGCGCAACATTTATTCATTTCGTACCTTTGTTGCTGGTAACCGACTTTTTCCATGGTCTTCTATCAGCAGATGTTTTGTGTCGGTCGTTGACGTCATAGGGCAATTTGTAACTTTTGATACCATCAGTATCTTCTGGTAAGGATGGTGCATATTGATGCTCGATTCCATCCCAGATTGCGTCATCAAGCTTTGGGTTTCGTTTTCTTACATCATTTCCCGAATAAAAAGTTTAATTTAAGATTAAATTACAATTAAAGTGTTTGTCACTAACAATAGCAATAGCTATTAATTTTGCCTTACCTTTCTCTATGTTGCTGTGGCAGATAAATAAACAAACACACACAGACTATGCTTGTTGACCTATGTATTGTTTTTACCATTGTTATTTGGTTAACTAGCGTTTAAAAATTCTACTCTATTCGGTCCGTAACTTTTTTTTCCTATGAACTTTTTGGCTGAAATGTTCCTAAAATTTATTGGTCTAAAATAATATTTTTGCAAAATATACGTTAGTTTTCCGGGATAGATGATTTTTTACCATGGGTTAGATAAATCAAAAAAAATCTGAAAATTGTTGCTTAGGTTTAACTAAATTTTTAACTTTGGTACTGTGCCTTATTTGTGACGTAATAACTCCGTCATGCGACATTATTTTGGATTTTTTTTCGTATAATTTTTGGAATTGAGTTGGACAATAAGTGTGCCAAGTTTCATGGTCTAATATTCTTTCTTCTTCTAAGCTTTCAGGTCAGAGGGTTTTACAACCACGTACATTGCACAACATTGCACCACAGAAGCACAGTCGCATATTGCATTATAGGCAATACTTGTGGCGCACACAAACACATAAACATATAGGATCTATGGTTCTAGCGAAGAGGTCATCCTTTGCACTGTGGCATGAATGGGAGTCGAACCCGCAACTCTTGGAGTGCAAGTTCAACTCGCTCACCACTGTGCCACAGCTCCACTAATCTTTTGTAGATCACGAGATCTAAGGTGGGGCCATAGTGCCCCCATGTTTACAAGGGACGAAAAAGCCCATGCTTGATAGGATTAATATTTACGTTCGTTAATATTGAAGTCACTTTAACATGAACTTGTTTGACATCAGAGATTTGACGACATCGTCTTTTTCAATGGCTAATGAGATATAAATGCCATATTTCTTTGCAAGTTCTCTTAACTCTTTTACAGTCAGAACAAATAAAGAAGCCTTGATAGCTTGAGTGTCTACACTTTCCGTTTTGAATAAGGTTGAACTTAAAATTTAAGTAGATCGTTATCAGAAGACTCATTAGAAGAATCTACTATTGTTATGGTTTCTGCTGGTTCTTTGTCATACTTCTTTATATAATGGTCATAATGGTGCTGTGTCAATACAGCGTCGTAGTGTGACTGTTTTTGAAAGAATACAACAGTTATTTCATGTTAGCTGACATTATGAAGACTAGGCGTAATTAAGTATGAGTCTACTCGTTCCGTTTCGAAGGAGCCAATCACTAGGACTTTGCATGTAGTTTTTGTGATATTTGCCAACGCATAAGGTAGCCTGCCAACAGTCTCAGTGGCAAAATCGCCACGTTGCTTAAATCTTACAACATCATTAAGCGTATCATCGCTTAAGTCAAAGTGATTCCTGTTCTGTACCTGATGGATAGTCGATTTTTTCAGCAGTTCATCCATAGTGTACTCGATGTCTAAAGCCTCTAAACAACATTTCTACGCCAATACCATACAAAATCCATCAGGGGCAACTTTAACTTGTACACAATCGTAAATTTTGATATATCTTTCTAATGCAAATTCCTCTCTGCCAATGTTTTCAACACACGTTTGACTGGCTGACACCGCACACAAAAAACATTCTAATAGCTTGATGTTTAAACAGTCCATGGCGTACCTAAAAAACCCTGTAATATCCTGTAAAGAAGCAATGCTAATCCAAATTCTTTAATAATATGTATGGAAGACTTTTTCCTACTTGGCAACGAAGCGTCGGAGAACTTGTCTGGATGGTTTCTTCTCAGCCAATTTCTATTACAAAAAAACTTACCATATCTGTTTATGATCATATACTTGGTTCACTGAATAGATTATTTAGTCAACTCGGTACTAAGGAAAAGAAAGTAGAAACGTAGAAATGTTTGCATTTTTGAGACAGAAAAAGTCTTTTTATTAGAAAACTTATTATTGCAGGGAAATCGAATGTATGTTTTTACTATTTCGCTAGGTGAAACATAATTGATGCTGGAACAACTTATTTCAACCAGGAAAGTAAAAAATTGGTCTTAGAACAGCAGATTGAATATTTCGCTAGAACAGTTCTATTTGCCAGGACCTCTAGAACTCCTGTTTCTTAGAAAACTTCTATGGGCTGCTTACTTTAGGAATTAAGGAACTTTGACATAGCGAGTGTTTTAAAGAAATGTTTCAATGACTTGTACAAACAAAAACGTTTTGTTGGCCCTCTTGAAATTACTTGCTTGTGGTTGTCAGGGACATTTCCCCCCAAATTTCCCCACGTTTTCCCTACCCGTTAAAAACCAGAATTTTCAAAAAGGTTATCGTAGCAAGAAACGAATTACACCATTTGGAAGTTCACGAAAAACTGTATAAAGGTTAGTTCAGTAATATAATAAAATTCTAAAGACCTTGCGATATAACTGCTTGTTAGCATAGTAAAGTTTACCAAAGGTACCATTGCCACCATTTAACACAACACTGCCATCATTTCCACAAACTATAAAAATATAAGATATTTATACTAGTAATGCATTTGTTATAACTATAAAAGAAGCTCAAGTGAACTGAGAAGAAACTAGCGCTAGAATGAAATGAGAATGACAAAAACTTTGAACTCATAGGAAATTCTAAACAATACAGAATAACTATAAATATAAAAACTGTAGAATATTTAGAATAATAATTTGTGTATGTCCTTTTTCTATGAATCTATGAAATTTTAATTAGTATCAGGTTCATCATTATATATTATTTTTAATGTTGCATTGAGTTGGCATTAATTGTAATAATAACTCGTCAATTTGTCATTCGTCAATTCTATAGATAGGAAAGGGTAAATAAAATTCATGAGTAAGGGGTCGTATTTGCAGAAGAAAACTTTGCAATTTTAAACCTGAATCGTACAAATAATTTCCGCAAAATTCACTAAAAATGGTTAAAATCACAAAAATAAATTCTGTAAATTTTTATACAGGGTTCAAAATATTGGTTCGTGATCCATGAAGCACGGACCGTTTTCATTATTACACAACACACAATCTAGTGAACAAGATTAACGAAGTGTTTGCTTTAAAATCTCGCTTCTTTTTTTAAGGGTCTTCAACCACAAAAATATCTTCCTGCAAAAGTTTCTCAATGTACAATCTTTGATTCAAAAGAAACAGGTAAGAAATACATTTAGATTGCCTAAAATGGCCATAAACCGCATTATTTAGACATTTATAACTTAATTAAAAACATCAGATTAGCAAAAAGTAAGTAATTAATCTCATAAATAAATGCAAAAGAATATCTCCCCTTCCTTATATTCCCTATTATATCTTAAGGATGAAATACATTCACAGATATTCTCTGCTCAATATTCAAAAACAGGTCGTAATTTCGATATTGCTCAGTGTATCTGTATGAAAGAATATTTAAAATTATTGAAATGTACTGCTAAATATATTGGCAAAGATTTCTTTGTAGTCAAACTCGTTTGATTAAAAAAACAATCTTTTTAATATTGCTCGGCACCAGATAAAAGGCTCTGACTACTGGTGTTCGCTTAATTAGATTAAAGACATAATTTATCCTCAGTCCGTTTAAAGGATTTGTAAACTCATTACTTGTTCCGTTATTTCATCCAGTCTTTGACCCAAACTGATATATTTTCTCTGCTACATTAAATATTTGTTAAAATTAAGTTATTTATCTTAATTATCCAACTCATATTGAACTGAAAGACACAGTGCATAAAAAAATCTGAAACATGTGGCACATGTAAAGGGTGGAGGGTACAAATATGAAAACTATGGTGAAAACAATTTGAATCCATCGATCCAAACATTTTAGTGTGAACATTAACAAAATATAGTGCAATTTTGAAGTAAAATATAGTAGGTTATGCATGTAGCAGCCATTACAGCACAAACAGGTAATACCAAGCCATCCATCCAAACATTTGAGTGTGTACATTATCAAAATATAGTGGGATTTCGAAGTAAAATATGGTAGGTTATGCATGTAGCAGCCATTACAGCACTAAGAAGCAATACCAAGCCATCCATCAAACATTTTAGTGTAAACAATAACAATACATAATTGGATTTTTAAGTAAAACATGGTAGGTTATGCATATAGCAGCCATTACAGCCCTAACAATCAATACCAAGCCATTAATCCAAACATTTTAGTGTAAACAATATTTCGTGAAAATAAACTTTCGTGAATGGTAAGTATAAAACAAATTTAACATTTTCAATAACGCACAAAAAAAAAGAAACTTTGTCACCTGAAAGTAAACACTGAACAAAAATATGCCTTCGTGCTGCTCCAGTTTAGGTATCTCATTTTTCAATGTACTGCTCTGTATATTTGGCGAATCGATAAAAGCAAAACAAAGGGCGGCGTCAAACATCAGCAACTGAATGTCATCAGTAACACATGGTATCCCCTAACAGGGTAACCACAAAACCATTTGAGTATTTTTACCCCTGAATTTTCCCTAATGTTTTAAGCAAAAATGTATTTTATGAGCAAACTACACTGATGACATATGCATACAAATTAACTTGAAAGGTGTGTACATACACATTTCACCATTAAAGAAATTGAACATGTTATTACAAAACAGGAGGTAAATTTGGAGTAGATATGAAGGTTTTGACCAGAGAAAAACTGAAAATATTTTATTTCTTTACTTTGTTTAGGCTTTTAAATCCGACCTTCACTGGCACAAATCTATGACCCAAATCTATTTGGATTCTCATATTTTTGAGGTCGTGAATCTAAATGGATTCTCATAAACTAGTCACTTTCGTTATTTTACTAAACTATTTTTCTAAGCAACTGGCTTTCTATTTAATTCTAACTACAAATTTATAACTATAAGCATCATAAGTAACTCCTTTTAAGCACAATTTCCTGATAGGTTTAATCGCAACAACCACGTGGCAGAACTAACTGCAAGAGCCGTTAGTTTATATTTTAATTTTCTTATATATTGTTTTAAGTATCGAAGATATTCTTTTATTTTTAAAGCATTATTATCGTTTCGTTAAATTGTCCTATTCAATTTAAAAACAAAGTAGTTTTAAGCGCGCGTCATCATCCAGCTTCCCTTTCTATAAAAGATTCTATGTTTTAAAATAACTTTGAATAATAAATAAACAAAATAAAAAATTAGCAACATTGCTTTTATTTTGAAAATATAAATAATGGTAGCTGTTAACAGCAACACTAGAGGTTAAATCCTATCAAGTTCCCGAAATTTGATCGCATACACGTTTTTCAGTGCCGCTTTGTTTATAAAAACAACTGTCTCTAGCTTTTTTTTTATGACAAGGAAATATATAAAAGAGAAATGAAAGATAAAACATTTTTCTTTACTTAAGTATGCGTGAATCCACTCTGACTCGCATCATGGAATGTCGGATTTGACACTTTACATATATATCAATTATTATTTTTCTTTTTCTTCCAAAACCTTTCTGCCAAATCAATATCGTTAGAAAGGTGAAAGAGAAGTAAGCTGTAGCTAACTTCTACTAGCAATTAATAAGGCAGTAATAATAACAACGCAACAACTCACCTTGCTTGCAGCAACTGGCCTTGTAATGTCAGGGCTGAATGTGTGTCGTCAATCACATCTCCTTTTCCAGAAACTGCTCTGTCAAATAGAGGGAAGATCTCCTGGAATATTGATTTGCCTCATCTGGTTTCTCTTCTAGTATGGAACTCACATGCTTTGATATTGTTAGATCTGTATGGATATGACTGGGATACTTTTTAGGCACTGGAGTTTTTCTTTCAGCAGCCAATCTCCTGATGTGTAAAACTAATGTTCTTTGATGTAACAAAATGATGCAAAAGATTTGGATCGCGACGCCAATTTTCAAAGAGCTTTGCAAACTGATGGATTGTGGGTTACTTAATTTATAAACCGGGGGTTACATAACAACATTATTAGGACATTTTAAACTTTATTGGCAAATTTACTAACTTACTAATAAATACAACTTTGCACAATGACATTTTGTGGGAAGCTAAAAATGAAAGTAATGTCTTCTTTGGTTCTATTAATTTAACAACTTAGGACTTTTTAAATCACACGAAAAAGAATTTACACCCGGTATAAAATAATATTGCCATAGCAACAAAACATATTCCAAACATTTCATGCCGCAAAATATGTCTACTTCGCTCTTGTACCGTTTTTTAATTGTAAGCTTGCCAGCAAAAACAGAGGCTTTCAAACAACAAAACAAACCAGGTTTATGCAAAGTATTGCTAATTTGTGTATGTTATCAAAATAAGCGAACAGGCTTTGCATGATGCACGATGAACAAAAACTTTCGCGCGGCACAGAAAGGGTTTGAAATCGAGGTCGGCCTTGAAAACCACACGAAATTTGGTGCAAATCGAACGCCAACATCTTTGACGTTGTTAACAACGTTGAAATTTGGTTGCAAATTAGACGTAGAAATTTGTGACGTTGGAACAACGTTGAAATCTGGTTGCAAATACGACGTCGAAATCTGCGACGTTGAAACAACGTTGAAATTTGGCTGCAAATACGACGTCGTAATTTCCGACGTAGAAACAACGTTGAAATTTGGTCGTCTGACTTCGCGACGTATAATCAACCACATTTCAACGTTGATACCACGTCGTATGCCCACTGGGATATGAGCTTGTAAACCCTAACTTGTAAACTTGTCAAAAAACGCTAGTCTGATTTTCCTTTTCACGCCGTGCGCGAATTGCCGTGAATCCGATTTCCCGATAAGACAGACTAGATCTAGTCTATATTTTCGGCAAAGAGAAATCTCATGCAAATTTTGCTCAAAAACGTTGCATTTTGCTGAAATCTGGTAAGTGGAAATCAACTTTAATAGGATGGGGGATGAAAAATAACAAAATACCTATATATAGAAAGGAGAGTCTGGAGAAGAGGGGTAGTAGTATTTCATAAAAGGGTGTAGCACATTTCAAGTTTCAATTACTATAGTACAAAATATCCCAAATAGATCATGAAATGTTAAGACTCAAGGAGGGCTACCACACAAACCTTTCTTGTAGCACAGGTGCATGATTTTTCTTTTGCATAACATTTTGAGAATCTTTCCACACGTTCGTACAAAAATAAAACCCATGCTCCATGTATTTATTCCGTAGCTAAGCATGATGAAAAGTGAACAGGCTGCAGCAGCATGTATAATTTTTGCACATGTATTGGACGAAGATTATCCTAGTAAACTAAGCTTTTTCCCTTTCTTACTGTTTATTTGATCTCGTTTTTAATTTTGAAAATTTCACAATATAATAACGGAAATTGTGGCCGCAAGAAAAGGCAAGAATTTCCTAGATAAACAAAGTTATGCTGTGAAAAATAAAAAAGGAAATTAAATATAAAACTGTGACTGCAAAATAGGTATGAAAAAATGCCTATTCTAAAATCGTCGCTGAGCTCCGACTATATAGAGACATACCAGGTAAAGAAAATACGATTTAGAATAGCGTCCTCAGGGCCTCTTCTCTTTTAGATATCGGAAATCTCGCCTTACGATATCAAAAAAAGAAAGAGACCCTTGGCACGAGGCTAGGCTAGGCGTGCTTAAAAGGGAGAAAAAAAGAGGTCGTTTTACTCAACAACTTAGTTTTAAAAATAAATGTTTAAAATGTATTTATGTAGGTATTGCCATCTAGGAGCAGCATTAAAAAAATCCACACTTATTAATTTATTTTTATTTTCAACGCTGATGCCACGTGATATTATACATCTATGTTCATATATGTCTTTATAAGCAAATTCAACTTGGTATCGTTTAAAATGAATCACTGTCCAAGTGGTGTTTACAGGTAATTTGCAGGTATTTAATCCTCAATCAAAATACAAAATGTTTTTTTTGAAGAAAAAAAATATACCAATCGTGTGGTATAAATCTGAAGCTCTACAATGTTATGTCAACAGGTTACATAATATTTTAGCATGCTGAAGGAACCCTTCTTCCACAGTTTTAAAGAAACGTTACGTACCTGCTACAAGAAAGGTTTTCCAATGGAAGTCCGCCTTTACTTATATGTTTCACTTATAGACCACTATCTTGTTCTTAACAAGGGTATTTGAAGTTGACCTTGTAATTGAATTGAATTGCAATTATCTGAGATGTAATATATGAGAATTTATATTCTTATCTTTTTAGCATTTACACAATCATCCCTGGTTCATACAGCAACAATGTGTCTAAATGAAACAGAAGGTAACGTTGTGTTATTATGTATTTTGTAGTATTTTTTATACTTTACTCGATAACTGTTCATGTGAATAAATAGTCACAAATTTTCCCAATTTAGAATAATAATATTAAAAACAATATTTTCATCTGTTTAATTTGTCGAAATTAAATCAATGTTTAAATGGCTTCTATTTCATATTTTAGCAAATTGCATATTGTTTTATTTTCAGTAGTATTGTGTGTTAAGGAACTAGAAAGTGTAGAAATGTGGTTAATGAAAGAAAATAACTTTTATTTTTCAAATTAATTAATGTAAACACACGTCCTTTGTTTGGTGATGTGTTTGTAGTTAATTTTAACTACCTTAAGGGCTGTTAAATTCGTGAAGCACAATTTCTTGAGCGTCCTTAAATTCGCGCATATTTAATTTTCTCAGTGTAAGTAGAGATATTCGCGCATTCTTAAATTCGTGCATCTAAAACAAGTGTTTTAACTTAAATACTTAAGAGAGTGGCGCCAAGACAAGTAAATCCAGGAGATTAAGTTTACGCATCAAATTATCTTTCTAGAAACCTGTACAAACCTATAGCAAACGGAAGATTTAGATATTTTTTGAAGTTTATCATTAGAGTTGATGTTACATAATACACAGTGCGTATAAGGATTTTCGTCTTAATTTAACTCCATACTTTTTTTCCGCTGAAAATCAGGAATTTCTCCTTTTTTGGAAAGAAATAACTAAGAGTAATTTGCGTGTTTTAATTTTCGCGCAGCGTTAAAATTCGGGCACCTCATGGGGTGCGAAAATTAATGCTACACGAATTTACCTGCACTTAAGGTATAAAACATTTGTACACACAAGACAATAATCACATTTTATTCAAAACTTTATTTCAATTAATATCCCCTTCACAAACATTCATCGGTGCGAAGGTCAGAAATTTAACGATTTGCTAAAATGTTTTCTCACAAGCTGATCCTTAAAGGTAATTTGAAATAGGTATATGTTGAAATCAGTTCTTCAATGGCGGATGAAACTATAATTTGTGTATTTGTGAAGAATTTATTCCCTATTAAGCGTATGTTATACACCAGACTCCAATTTTATGTCACCACTAATTAACTGTCCCGTATTTTTATGTTTTAATTTCGTTTCAGTGCACTGCTATTGATTGATATAGATCAGTTCATTTAAATCAAATGCATTGTTAGTAGAACTGTCAAAAACAAAGAAAAAAACAAGCGTTGAATATGTAGGTCATGATTATGTACTCCTACAAAACAAATCTTAAACACACACAAAAAGATACCGATAAATATAAGCAAAATTTATTAATTCATTAACCTAACCCCTGCCTTTAGTAAACTTATCATACATAACATTTCTATGTTTATGAAGAAGCATGGTGTTTTATCATCAATTTCATTTTCTCCTTTAATTCTAATAAGTAAGAATTGACTTCTCCACTGCTTACGGTAACATTATTCTGTATAGTTTATTAAGTTAGTGATGAAATTCTTAAAAATTCATAAAAAATGGAAAATCATAACTAAGCTACTAATTCTTTGATTCTACAGTCTTTACCGGTTCACCGGTTCACAACTGCAATCTTCTAAAACTTGTACATAAATCATTGTATACCAAAAACGTTTGAAGACCACTCTAAATTCATATTTTAAATTCACTTATGTTTTATATTCACAAAATATAAACTTAACAGTTCCATGTTCTGAAACATCACATGGAGTAAAATGTGCTTACATATTTAATGATATTCCATAATAGTTACGAGAAGAGAGTAGAAACTGTTTTTCGACAAAAGTAAGGACATACGTTTTGGATAGATTGATAGCACAATGTTAACAAGCCAAATAACTAACTATCTTCGTTCGTAGCACGTAACAGTGCTGTAAAACAGATTTTAACGGAAGGAATGTTTGTTCATAGCTCGTAAAATCGCTGTAAAACCATGTTTTACTTAAGACATTTTTATTCGAGGTATGTAAAATCTTGGTAAAACAGTTTTTTAATGTTAGAAATGTTCGTTCCTGGTACGTAAAATTGTTGCAAAATTATACTTTAAAGACAGTTTTACACTATCGTAATATAGCAGTGTTGAACAACTTGTTATAATTATACAGTTTGCCGACGTATGGAGTAACCTTCGGATAGATTTTCCTAACTGGAATTTGCGTCAGGTTGGCAAAGTTTTTCAGGGCTATGACCAGACATGGGCGGCATTTTAGTGCTGATCTACCTTTCCTGGAGATTCCAGGGCTACAGTAACTATTTATTTCCTGTTTCACCTTCTGATGTAGCTTTCCCAAATTCTTCTATTTAAAAGTGATATGTTTAAATTTACCTTACATTTTGTCATTTAGGGAACAATAGACCAATTATTACAGTTGAACCCAAAGAAACTATGATTGTTAGAACACATCATGCTATAAAATTTACTTGTCATGTCTCCTTTGAACCAAAAGCTAACATATCATTAATGGATGTTAATTGGTACTTCTTAAGCATAAAGTCCCCTAAAGTATTCCCCAAAAATGTTAACACTAGTAATTCAAGGAACAGCTCAGATATATACAGTGTCGTAGATATTAAACATATGCAGCCATGGAATACTGGTGTGTACTTTTGTGTTACACGTCTAAAGTATACCAATGGAAGTGTCATGAAACCCATTTTCCATAAATCAACAAATGTGGTAGCAAGTATGTATTTCCTTATTGTAGAATAACACATCAATAATAGTGCTTATATGTTTAAATCAAAACAAGCAACTGAACAGTCATTAATATTAATGTGACACAAAATATATATTTACTGTCTTATTTCTTGTCTTATTGATATACTTTAAAGCAATACCTTAGTTTTAAAGCATGGAAAATAAAATCAAAATTAAAAATTAACAAAAATATTATAAGAATATATATGTGTATTAATTATGTGTAATGTGAGTAATGCCATGTATTTCACTATCATCCCAATTAATATTTGAGTTACTGTATACAAGAAGAAACACCAAAATACAACACACAATATACACATATTATGTGCAACCTAATTGTTATTAACATACTAAAACTACCTTTTAAGTGCAACCATATCGGTATTGAGAGAGCTCTGGTTGTTAGTTATATCATTCTATTTTTTTAGTTTTTCTGTATGATGCAACTTTCAAGTTTTCTTTCCATGCTGATGTTTAGATAGTCAATCATTCATATGTGGTTTCAATTACTTAATCTGGCCATTAATTTGAATTATTTTAAATTAGAAGTGTTACAAACAATTAATTATCCTTATCTGCACATAATTTACCAGTTTACAAGTTTTATTTTCCAAGCCACTTCACTCGTTTATAATTTCAAAGTATAATAACATGACAAAGGAATAAGAC
Source organism: Bythotiara depressa (assembly GCA_027564595.1). Taxonomy (NCBI): domain Eukaryota; kingdom Metazoa; phylum Cnidaria; class Hydrozoa; order Anthoathecata; family Bythotiaridae; genus Bythotiara; species Bythotiara depressa. The sequence goes on along the minus strand of JANTOQ011069767.1, from coordinate 3,243 downwards.
CGAGAGTTGATATTAAGTGTCGAATTAATTTTAGTAACAATACTGTATACGCTCGTTCTCCAAATCTTTAGAAAATATTTCTTTATACCATTTGAAAGTTCTAGTGATATATAACATTTATTTTTAAATAAGAAATACAAATTTTAATTCGGAAATGGGGCCAAACGGGTGATAATGTATTTTTCCGTCATGTTCCGATTTAATTGTATTGTTTTATTTATCAAAAGGCATTAATAGCGTGTGCCGATCAAATTTCTTTTAATTTATATACTATATAGTTTTGTGTCATCATACTTATTAATTTTTTCTTCCAACTGGTTTAAGAATTGTCCCATTAATTAAGGCGTGACTTTATTATTTCGCATAACAAAAGTCTTATAATGTTAAAATGAGTATACTGATCGCAACATAAAACGTATGTTTTCTCACAACAAGAAATGTCAGCAAAACATTGTCTTTCAAGAGCTCCAAGTCCTCGCGATTTTATTGCCATATAACGAAATTCCCCTCTTTCCATATGGCAAAGCTAGGCTACAAAAGGGTGTCTCATTTTTTATTATTGTTATCTTATTTCGATTTTATCGATAGATAAATGTTTTTCGAGAAAGAAATTACGTGGAAATGAATATTTTTCGAATGTTTTTGTCATTATTCTTTAATGAGGTATTTATTTTAAAAAACGGATACATTTTTTGTTAAGGAAAGAAGACATTCTTTGTAAAGGAAAGAAAGACGCTTCGACCCATGTGCTTTTTATGAAAAAATGTTCACGTGGAGGGAACTTGGAGCCCGTTTTACGCGGGTGACAAAAAAAATGTAATACAGTATAATCCGCTTAACTGGAACCTCCAAAGGACCAGGCAAATTAATTAGAGATAACGAATGTTCGAGCTAAGCAAATATCTCGATAACTCGAATTTTTACGAAGCACATGGAGTAGTTCGACTTAACCTGCAAAAACAATAGGATCGTGACAAGTTGAAAGAAATGACATGCTTTTATCATGTAGAATCTGATATTATAGCTTTCACAGTTATAATTAAGCCCAAAAAATGTCTGTTTCAGTGAGTGTAACGCCTCACACTCTACGATGGAAAGTATACCATTAATTTGATTTTGAATCTTTCGCTGAAGATCATGTACTTCCGCAAAGTCTCGATCGAATTTCTTACTGTATTTAGTTTTAGTTGAATTTGTTCTTCTACTCCTCGTCTTCTGCTTCCTCTTCATAAATTTCCTCCTCTAACGCGTCTTTGATAATGTCAGCATCGTATAAAATAGGTTATGTGTAAGCGATGTTTTCATCAAGTAAAATAAGAGCTTCCGCTGTGTTTTTTTTTCTTTCTAAGAGCTGATCCTTACAGCTCATTCAATGTCACTATCACTGGAAAGAGATGCAACTTAGGTAACGGCGAAGGGCTACAAGTTCCCTGTAGACTTCATTCACATAGAGGGACAATAAAAGATGGTGGATATTTTGAAAACAGAACTGTAATAATATTACGTTGAATTTTTTGTTGTTGTTTTTAATCTCAAACCTCGCTGGAATTTGAGTTATCCGTATGGAAAAAGTGGTTCGAGATAATGAAAGTTCGAGTTATCCGATGTTCGAGTTAAGCGGATTATACTATAAGTATTTTCTCTTCTCTAAAATAAATCCAGGAAAATTGAGTCACCATTAATTAATAATACAGGATTTAGAAAATATATACTTTTATTCGAAAATTATTTGAAGAAAAGGAGACATTTTCATAATACTGAACATGTGTAGCGAGTGTATACAGTATCCTTAAGCACTTACCTGTTTTGTTAAGTTTTTACTTTTTATAATTCAGTTATGATTCAGTCTATAATTTGAACCATAATATGTTATAATGGGAATTATTGGAAAAATTATTCTTGTATAAACACGCTGTTAGAGCTTTTGAAATTCTAGGATGAATTTAGCTATAACTTTAGCTCTTTCTTCCTATATTTCCCAATTAAGTGTTACAACATTTTTCCTCAGATTATTCTTGTGTATTCCACCTACCAAATACCCAACTAATGGCATATATGAAGTTACTTCCATTACAGCCGTTGGAATTGGAGACATTTACAATTGATTTCCATGCAAAAGAAAGTAGTGCTTCTACAAAAACACCACACATTGTGTCTTACGGGTCAACTGATTGGCAAAACGAAGTTGTTATATTGACAGGTGGTAGCCTGTGGGTAAATGGAAAGGTAATAATATCCATGCAAATAGTTCCAACATTTTGGTATAGAAGATATACATTGATTTTGGACAAACGTTTTGCACGTGTTTATATTGATGGAATTTTGAATGGGACAGGAAACTACACTGGAAAAGGGATAAAAGGTGGAGGTACATTTTTCCTTGGTGAACGTTTTTCTGGATACATTGCCGGTTTCCAGATGTGGGACAAGGCTATGAATGATTTAGGGTTGCATTCTTTATGGAGTGGATCAAGTCCTGAACAAAAAGGAAATATATTTGACTATCCACCATCTTATGAAAACCATGTAATTCGAGGAGCTGAATCGAGCTGCCCAGGTAAGAGTTATGTAATGTGCCTAAGGAAAAAATTTGTGTTTTCCACCAAAACATTTTCATTTCCTTCCTCTTCAACTATTGTCATTTTATTACCAGAAATTTAATTACCAGAAATATATATATATATTATATTTTTATGAAGAGAAGGTCAAGTTGCAGTAACTTGAATGAGAGAATACAGTTCACTACAAAAATATTAGTACAATCCACTCCAGTCAAACATACGTGTAGTATAAAAACACACGTGGAGTGTTTCTATTTTTTTTCATTAAAAGCTTGAGTGAGCTCGTGTAATTTTGTTATGTTTTAATGCAAACACCCATGCATACCAAAGTTGCTTTGTATTAATAGGATGTATAGAAAATTCATTTGATACTTAATAATGAGTTTCTCTTCTTACTAATTACTTGCATATCACACTTTGAGAGGAAAAAGTTTTTGAATAAATTTGCTTATTGTAAAATGTCTTAAACATACCGTAAATTCTTGAATAAACGCCCAGCCTTAAATAAACGCCCATGTTCAAAAATGAAATATAAAATAAACGCTCCCTTAAATAAACGCCCACCTCAAATAAACGCCCACCGACCAAAAAAAATAATAATAAAAAATAAAAAATCCGTTTGAAGGCCCAACAGCATAATGAGATGCTCTTCATTCATTGAAGAGGATGATACTGATGTATT
>JANTOQ011068656.1:894-17305 GCA_027564595.1 Bythotiara depressa | reverse complement strand
TACATCTTATAATTTGAGGGAAGGAAAAATCAGTCTCCTGGAAAAAACGCTATGTAAAAAATATTCAAACAGGAAACCAAAGCCATAACAAAATTCTTAGAAAAAGAAAGTTAAAAAAAAAGAAGAAGTAATTAGAGTAGGTCAGCAGCAGTCTTAAAACCGTAGTAACAGGCGTAAAAAGTCACTCATGATAGCTTTATTGAGCTGGTACCATGAAAATAATTTTATACAAAATAATTAAATAATTGCACATCCTGCATTCTGGCTCAACTGTTTTAATTTAACAATGAACGAATGATTAATTATGAGAGGCCTAATGGCTGATTTACATTAAGAATATTTCTCTGCAATGAGAAACCAGTTCAAAAATATAAAATTAATGAGAAGCATGACCAACTTTGTTCCCAGCTTCCTATACAAAACAAGAGATTTTGCAAGTAAAGGTGTAGCAAAAACTTGCTTTGCCTAAACTTTTGACACATTCTAACACGTTTTTGTACTTTCTATTTAATTTTTCCCCGTTCTTCTTTTTTGTGAAACCCATCTTTTTTCTTATACTGTTGAACTAAAGTATTTTCAATAGGAAATACATGAGCTTTGTAATTAACACATGATGGAAGAGACAATACTGGTTACATGTGCTGGCTGGCTACGGGATAATGTGACGTTTGTAAAATTATTATTTGAAGAAGAGTTCCTACAAGTAAATAAATAAATCCTTTTTCAGTCAGGTATGTTTCGTAAACACTGTCAGTATTAATTCTGGCATTACAGTGTTTGCACAGTTTCAAGAGATACAAAACAAATCAGAGTAATAGAGCTATTAAAGATATGGGGCATGAAGCATAAAAATGGGAACTTAAAAAGATACGGGGCATGAAGCATAAAAATAGGAACTTAAAAAGATATGGGGGCATGAATCATAAAAAGAGGCACTCAAAAAGTATTTTTGGGGCATATTTTTAAAAGTTTATTGCACCTTAACTGGTCCTCCCACATTCATGAGTAATTTTGAACTTTTCATGTGAAAATAAATTTTATTGTTTTTTTGTCTTCAGGGACATTGGGGTGCTAGTCACACACAAGAAAGGACTAACATAGGGGCAGCTCTTTATAAAAAAGATGCTTTTCCTGCCTTTTCCTAGTGATGGAAAACTATGAAACAAGGAAAACATAGACAACTTTAAGAAGTCAATCAACTTACCAAACCATTAAAAATTGGTCAAATTAATGGTGTCTGTAACAAAATTTAGTCAGGAAAAAGTGACCAAATTTTCCTTAGGTGACTAAGTTTTCGTTGATTAGATATGCTGCTTGTGCATATTGCTTGTTTTCGTAACTTTCTTTTCTTTCTGAACAGGTTAGAGAATTTACCATTAACTGTCTCAAGTCTACCATTAAAAGCCCTGTGGCTTTCACAGAATCAGGTTAGATGGTTTTTAGATTTAGTTAAAACTTTAAGGTCATTGGTGTTGTGATTTTAGTTAACTTGTGGTATGCCAACAATCCTGCTTCATTGTTGTGGCTCCTGAATATAATCTATCTATCTTTGTTTGCTTGTAGGAAGCTCTGATGCTTCACTGTTGTTAATTAACAATGTTATTTACATTTATTATGTCATGGAGTTAATATTTATGTTAGCTAAGAGGTTAACAAATCATTAATGGGCCAGTACGTTGCTGTTGTATATGCTCATGCCTGCCTGAAAGTTATTTTATATGTATGTGTGTTTACAACACTATTTCTTACCGAATGACGATAGATATATTTCTTGAAATGTTGCACAATGTAAATTATAAGGTCCATGATATAATATCTTTATGAATTATAATTTCAGTACAAATATCAGAATCTTCCATAAATATATCATGTATGTCCTTCCATATGATAATTGTCAGAAATGCTATGATGAAAAACAATAGTATTTCAAATAAAATTACATTACAAAGAATGATTTCTAAACTATAGGTTGTTTCTTCATAAGCAATGTTATAAAAGCTTTTCAACATTGTTTTATGCTGACTATAGTTAATAGTTCATTCATGGTCATATGCCACATTTTGTTTACATATTAAAATATCGCCGTATTTTGTTTGGAATAATAAATATAGTTATTTTCAGTGTGTACTTCTGCTGTTTTATTTATTTTTAATCGTTTCCTAGCTTTCCTGGTTTCAGTTGCTAGCATAAATGCTTATAAAAAACATGCACACATAAACACCCATATTTTCATTACAGAATGAAAAGGTGTACGTACAACGAGATTCTTGACAAAGATTTGGTCAAAATGAGGAGTGAAGATGTTATTTATTTTTATACAAAATTATCCAAATATCCACTGAATCCCGCATTTACAATCATGGTTACAAAATGACGATGTATGAACTATTAAATAAGTTGGCATTTATAATGTTGTATAAAATGCCACTGTTACTGTGATTATACCAATTATTATACACCTTTTGTTAACTTTTTGGCAACATTAGTTGTGATAATGCTATAAAATCTCAGCCAGTGTACTAACTACGTTATTTCTTTAAATTTGTGCACTTTCAATTGTCAGTGTGTCTAGCACATTTAGAGTCAACAGTTACCTTAGCGGTGTCTTCTGGATTTTGAAGATTTTCTATAGACAGCCTAATTTTTATCATTTAACACTAGACGGAAGTGAGTGTGCAATGTAAAATAGTTTGAATACGTTTTTATGTTTTTAAGCCCTGGAAATCTTTAACATCCTGTTGCTTTGGTTGGTGGGATTAAATTGTTACAATTACACTTTTGATTGTGGCAACAACAATTAAAGCATCTTTAGAGGACAGTAATTATAGTGGGACCTGCACACATTCACAAACAGTGAAAAAAGTGCTGACATTTCATGCTTTTCCCTAGGAGGATGGAGGATGGAGGGAGGGTCATGGCTTAATTTCCAGTTTTTACACACAACAATAGTCCTGAGCTACCTTTCATTTCAATAACATTTTGAAGAGTGTTCAGGTGAAAGTGTTGGCAGGATAAGTGTATCCATAACAGGGAGGGCATTTAGAACAAATGCTGTATTGTTAATGTTGAAAAAAATAACAAATCTCTTGAATTTTATCAATCCTTGTTCATAGGGCTTTTAAAAAGTTGTAAAGACCCTGGGAAAGAGGTTGCATTATTGTTTTGTGACATCACACACTAATATTTTGCTTTTGATCTCCATGAAGATTAATGGGCTTCAGTGTGACAGTCCATCTAAAAATTCTGCGTGTGTATAGAAGTTATGCATCCTATTCATTGTCTTGCTAATTCAAAATTGATGTTTTTAAAAAAGGGTCAACTCTCATACGTTCAATATAAAATAATAAAATCAATACATTAGGAAGAATCATACAAAATTTACTGTTCCAAGTGAATCAAACCATTAGTACTATCTTTCTCATTTTGCTTTCACCAATAATGTCTGCTAAAGCCGCAGTTACTCAATAGACTTTGTTCATTGTTCGACGTGCGCATGGCAACAACTGAAGCTAATAATCACGCATTCAAACTAATTATTTGTGTTTGATTTTTTATTTCGTGGTTTTGTCAAAATAGTTCATTATTCAAAAAAAAAATCTCCATCTTGTTTTCACTGGTTGCAGGTACTTTTATACTTTATGTTTACAGATTATGATAGACCGTAGTCTATAGAAAAACATTTTCTATAAATAGACTGATTAATATAAAAATAGTTCATTCATTTGATTTTAAAAATTCCAGCTGGCTTTTTACTTACCTGTCAGGTTATTTTAAATTTCTCAGAAAAAAGAAGATCGAAGAAACAACCAAATGACCAAATGATGAAAATTCAACTGTACTAATTTATTTTTCCAAGCGAATCGAACCATTAGTGCTTTCTCATTAGTACTTTCTCATTTTGCTTTTGCCAAAAGATGTCTGCTAATATTTCACCTTATTTTGTACTTGTGAGAGTTGACTCTTGTTTATAAACAATAATTTTTAATAGGATGCATAATTTTTATTATATGCAGATTTTTTAGCTCGACTGATTGATATCACACTGGAGCCCATTAATCTTCATGGAAATCAAAGATAAAATATTAAGAGTGTGTGATGTCGCAAAAAGATTTTCAATAGCATTAATATATTTTATGGCATGGTTTCTAAAGGAAACTAAATAGACAAAATCTGTAATTATAAAGCAACTAAAACTTCAACGTTCATGCCTTCATGACGTAGTAATGCTACCCTATTCTCTTAGCATTTCAACATTATACCATAACATTACTTGAGCATCACTTCCTAAAATCACATGCAAGGTCACACATCTTTATGAGTTTTAATTATAATACGTATGTCAGTATTTTCCATACAATTATCAATAATTATTACTAAAGAAGTAGTTAGGATAAAATATCAAGATTTGTGTAAAACCAAAAATGCCCCAATCAAAACCTATCACTGTATGTTGTAGTATATTATTTTTTAATTGAAATTATTTAAATGTTATAGTCGCAGTCTGTGTTGAAACTTCAAGTAGAAGATCATGCAGAAACTTCTGAGAAAGTTCTAACATGTTTCCTGTTCCCACAAGAAGCTCTTAAATCAACAAGCATAGGTAATAAATCTATTTTACCATTCTTTACATGTACATGCAATGTAAGAACTGTTTTCATGAATCACAAGTAGGAATCCTAGAAAATTATTATTGAAAATGCAATTGAATTTGCATGAATATCGTACTGAGATCACTAAAAAAGTTGTCAAAACGACGTTGAAATCTATCATCATTTTGACGGCAAAAATAGGTTGGATTTGAAATAAAAATGCATCTTGAAACAAGAATATAAATATAATTTCCTGTTGAGAAATGAAATAGAAGCAATAATTGGATGAAACAATCTGAATAATGAGCTTTTATTGCATAATTAATCAGCTAAATTGAGTTAAATAATTAATATAAGGTTTGACTACTAGATATTTCGTATAAAAATTAAAATAAAGTTGAATTTCAGGCGGTGGCGGTAAGTTAATCAGAGTGTACCACTATTAAAAAACTATATAATAGCTATTCAAAAAACAAAGGCTGGTAGTAAGGGCCCTGTAAAGTTATGATTATATCTCTTTTGGAAATATTACTAAAACCTCATAATGCATATAATCCTGAAATTATAAAAATAAAAATAAAACATAATGTTATAAAAGTGCTGTGGTGAGGTTAATGATGGATTGAAATATCAGCAAAGCAAAGATAATAGAATAACAATGTTTTCGTCATTATCTATAATGTAGCCACTCCATTTGTTTGGTATAGGTAATAGAAACCAGGCTGAGAGAAGCCAGACACAAATATAAACATAATAAATCGTTTACTTGACCCAACACCATAACCGTGCAAATTCTAATGTCTTCCTCACATTATCAGTTTCAGTAATTGTCTAAAAAATATTTCAGATTTTGCTACAGTAGCAAATCATTGTCTATGACAGATGTTTTAGTGTGTCTTTATAAATTTGTATTGTGCCATTCTTTGGTTTAGAAATTTCCTATCTCATTTCAGAAATTCCTGTTTCACATTTCACTTGAACTTGATCTGATTGAGAAATTGTACCATTCTCTTTAAATTGTTAACTTTGAATAAAAAAATTAAAAAAATAATATAAAAATGTAAGGATATATCATCTCATAGTAAAATTGTATTGTGGTGAAATTAACCCTTTAATGCATAAGCATACCTCCTGGTTATATTAAATTTCCCATTGGAAACCTGTTACCAAATTTATTTTACATTATATTTCCAATAATTAACCCCAGAAAAAAATATATAGCAAAGAAATGACCAATGATACGATTCCTTTACTATGCATTAAAGGGTTAATCAAAATCATATGAAACAAATATTTATTGAAACTTTTTACCTTCTGGCGAGGAGTAAAAATCCTCTTATTATTTTGATAATATACTGACACCCACAGTCGTATGAAAACAATAGAATTAAATTTAAGTATTTCTTCTTCTCAGTTATCATGAAGGTTTTGGCCATAGAAAAAAAAGTTTTTTGTTCCATTTTATTTTTGTATGATGATCTTGTTATATCATTTAAACATTTTTGAGTTAGGTTTTAAAAGGTTAGTTTGAAGAAAGTATAGAAAACATTTTTTCTTTGTTTATTTCTATTTTATTTCCACTTATTGACATCAGAGGATGTACACAATCTGTAATGACAAATCATGCAATGTACACAATTTGGGAGACATTGTGGTCAGGGCATTTGTTCAGTCTTTTCTAATTTTATACTAGAATCAACATAAGTTGAATAGTTATAGTGATGTTTGAGGAACATAAACACTAACTTTATTAGTGTTGTGTTACCTCCGGAAATATAAAACTATATAAACCCTATTCCAGGGGGTGAAATAATACTTGTTATTATTTCTGTAGATAATTTAAAATATCTGTATCATGATTCAGAAAGGATATAATTTGTGCTCATATCAGGTAACTTATTATCAGTTCAAATTTATTTCAAGATAAAATGCAATGAAATAAATAATCCTGCAGACTATATTTCTTATTGTGTTTATGTTTTAACAATTGAAGAAATATTGTTTGTTGTCAAAACATTGCTGTTAAATGTCAACTTTTATTGTGAAGTATTTTATAACAAACAATCTATTGGTTATATTTTCATTCTGCTGTGTTTGCTTGGTGAATAAAGAGACAGATGGGTTGCTGAGAAAGAAGCTAAGAAATATTTGCAATGTTTAGAGAAGATTATCATGGTTATTTTACTAGATCTTTACAATAAATTTTTTACACATCAAAGAGAATATTAAAGAAGTCTATGCCTATGTTATGAAGGACGTTTTTTTTACATCAAAAAGGAAAGCTCAACATCTGCAGATAATTGCTCCATTAATAGCCATTTCGTGGTTTGACAGTGTAAACAAAAATGCAAGCTGGAAGGTTAAAAGTGAATAAAATGGATTCTTTTTTTGATTTTGAATTTTTTAAGACAAGAACTGATTATTTAAGAGCTACTTTCTTTGTTAACGATGGTTAGTAATTAATTAATTTATTTATTTATTTATCACACTCTGATATAACCACCTGCTTATATGTGTACTTGCTATGTATACTGACATGTTCAGATATCTTCCTGTAAAATAAATAGTATAACACATGGTGTCCTTTGGGGTCAATCCCCCCCCCCTCACCAAAAAATGTTTTCCATCATTTGAGCCCCCTGTTAATATCTCCCTCCTCTTGGTTTTCATATTATCTGCATTCAACATGTTTTCTCAGTTTTTCTTATACTTTAAAAGAGATTGGCATTTCATTAAACCTTTAATAAATAACTATGAGGAACCAGGGGTTCTTTTACAAATTTTTATTATAAATTATATTTCTAATAATTAACCCCCTGGAAAAAGTAAAATATCAAAGAAATGACCAATTTTACTCCTTTTCAGGGACTATGTATGCTTTCCAGGAACTATGTATGCTTTAAAGGGTCAAAGATAATTCTAAAGACTAAAGTAAGGCCTCTCATAATTAATCATTGTTAAATTAAATTAAAACAGTTGAGCCAGAATACCGATGGATGCGCGTTTTTTCCACCAACAGTTAAGAAAAAACATTTTATTGTCTGTATAAATATTATTTATTCTTCCACAAACTATTCTGCTATATATTTCCTATAAGACTTGTTTTAGAGGTTTTCATAATGCATGCTAAAAATGTTTATTAAAATGAACACAGAAAGGTGGTTATAAAAATAGGTTGGTCTCTAAATAATAAATATTTATTTAATCAAAGTTCGGGCTACTACTAGGCTAGTTCTCACTTCTTTATAATTGATAAAACATTTTTAATTTAATTAAAATATTATTTCATCCATTTTGAGAATAAAATATTATATAAATATGCTTGTAAGTTATAACCAGATGGAAACCAGGTCTAAAGATTATGAAACTGACATTACACACAGTCTGATTTACCTGTCAGGGGGAATCCCAGATGTCAGACAACATCACAAATTCAGGGGGTAAAAAATGAAAACAATCTTTTAATTTAAAAGTGCTTGATCCTAGTGTATACAACATACTAGCCTTCTGGTTAATTTACCACTTGTATGAGTAGGGAATTGTTGAGTTTTAACTGATTACAAGGATAATGTGGAACTTTATAAGGGAGAGGTACATGCTGCATGAAAAAGAAGTTGCTTTATTTCACTGGCTCTTCCGTTATAATTAACTTCTGGTTCACATGAGAAGAACCTGTTTATTTCTAAGAATAAACCTAAAAATATTTCAGACAGAGACGGAGGAGGGGGGGGGGGGGGTGCGCATGCATGCAATTGTTAAAACTCAAATTATTACGAGATTTGTTTTCTTTATTCTACTAGACACTTATTGTCTAGACACTCCACAGCGTGTTTAAGATCTATTACCCTTTATTCTATGCAAGTAACTATAGCATGAAATACTTGATACATAACTTCCACTCTTTTAATGCAAAAAATGACTGAAAATTGATTATAAAGGCAGTGGTCATACACTGCATCGACTTCATGCCAATAAGAGAAAGAAAAAATCTCCATTATAGAGGTTTGTATAAAACTTTTTCTAAATAGTGTGAGGTATTTTCTTCAACTACATACCAAATAATTTTTTTTCTTTGATTCAATCTACTGTATGATTAGCTATGTATTGGACAATTACAAAATAATCACCGTGATGAAGTCATAATAAAAAGTAGTAGCTGACTTTATTGTAGCAGGTTGCCTATTAATCTGTTTAATCTGCAGCATTGAAATAAAAAACAATGTTTTGTTTTATGGCATGTGTTTGTAAAGAGCACCCCTTGTTTTTTGAAATCTAAGTGAATAGTTTTTACATTGCACACAATTAAAGGATATTTAGCTCAAAGTGATGTGGTTTGTGAATAATAATAAAATAATATTTAACAAACAAAACAATTAAATAAAATGCAGTAATATTTTTAAGTTTTCAACATGATGTGCTTAACAATGAACAAATGATTAATTATGAGAGGCCTAAACAAAATAGCAATCCCTAAACATATTACTAACTTTTAATATATTCTTAAATATTATTAATATAATTCTTAAATATATGAAAGCAAAAACAAATTAGCAAGAGCCTTTTTTTAACTTTGTGGCTTATGCTCCCTGTATGGTGATTATTTGTTATTACAATGCAAGAAAATTGTTATCCAAGGCAGGCCAAGATGCAAGTTTTTATACATAAACATATGTTACTTCTTTATTCATTATACAGCATGCATTCAGATTACGTTTCTTCTTCTAGAAAAATTCATGAATGATGTATATGATAAGGACAAGCCATGGTCATCTATGCGACCACCTACTGTACAATTTCCAGGTGTTGAAGAGGAGGAACCAAAAGAGGTAAGAAATTTTAATAATCTACTTTAAATATAATAGACTAATGTGCCGGTTTTGAGAGATCTATTTATTTGTTATTCTTCTCATTCATTAATCACAGTGAAATATGAAATATATTTCGTTTCTACAACACCAAATATTTATAAACACTGTCTTGATGTACGAAGCGTATTTATTTTCATGCTTGAATTTGTTTGCTCTAGTAGTTTTGCCATATGTTTATATTTACCTCTATTATTAAACCTTTCGTAATGTCAGTGATTATACCTTTGAATGCAAAGGATTGATCATTGAAAGTAGCACCAACAGTATCAAGAACTAGTTGTAGCTAAAATTTTATATAATGTAAGAGTAAGAAAGTTAAAAGTTAATTATGTCATATTATTATAACAGATTTGACTATCACCTTCTCACCTTCTCCTTCAAGTAAACATGGTAGGTTATAGAAAATATTTAGCAGATGTGGGATGATGAATATGACCAAGGGAATAAGCATGTTAAAATAAACACTGGCATAATGGAAGATGCCTTTGAATTCAAAAGACTAAATAAATCTGCATATGAAAGGAGGGCTTGTATAATGGCAGCAAAATAACACTGCAGTGTTCCTAGCAGGTTGTTACAATGGAATGATCTTTCCAGCATTTTTCACTGAAAACTCTATTTTTTATATATTTGTTTCTTTTAGCCACAGCTTCATAGACAAGCCACGCCATATCCAAAAGACCTACGTGATCGTCATCCACATTTGATAAGGAAAAGATCCAACTCTGCTGAAGTAAATATGATTTAGTTATTTATTCCAACACATATTTTGTCAAGCTGTTCTGTTGTTGAAATATAAAGGAAAATGTTTCTTAAAATATTTATATTTAGCTCAGTATTTATTAATATTTTGTTCTTGCTAAAGTTCAGTGCACTTGCATTAGTATTTGCCGATTGTGAGTTACTTTCCACATTTCACAATGGAAATATTGATTTTGTGAATCACAGGTGTAAGAGAAATTAAACTTGAGCAAGATGTCTGACCGGCAAGAGCATACAAGCAGCGAGAGCTTAGTATCAAAAATGAGAGTCTCTACTAGCAACAAATTTTGCTTATACAATTTATTTCCTTAGGGCTTTGAAAAATATATGAAAAGACATTCTTAAATATGTTCATCGTGATAATTTAATTATCTTTTTGCTTGAGTTATTTTTAATTTCTGTAAACAAACTGTAAATAATTAATAATATTTATAAGGTGTAACATAACAAGAGAAATGTTTAGCATGATGAAAACACAAACACTTATTTTATCAACATTTAGTTATCAACATAGCAAATGAAAAGTTTATTTCCTTGGCTTTCCATGATAACAATATTATACTCTATGCAAAATTCCTGGATACGCCTCATGCCTATTGTAGGATTTCCTAATAGTATCCCTTTTTTATGAAAGATCAGGGGGACCTATTTAATAAACAGTGAAGTACAGTACACTGCAAAAGTATCTTAACCACCCACTCCATGCCACAAATGAAGCAAGCAATATCCTCCACACCACGCATGTGATAAGACTTTATTTTGTAAACAAAGACAAATTTTATGATGGTTTGTTTATCAAAATAAATGTTCATGGGCCTTGTGTTTGTTTGGGAATATTTAAGACAATTATTTAATTAGTGGTAATTGTAAAATGAGTTGAAGGTGTGAATTGAACAAAATTTAAACTCTACAAGCAGTGATATAAATACCTTTAATGCAATGATATATTATATTATAAAAAAACATGTCTCACTGGGAAAACTTATAATTATTGTTTAAGGTAAAAAATCTTTGTTCATGATCCATAAGAAAACATGTGTGTGGCACACAAATCACAGTGAAGCCTTGTTTTCATGTGAAAAATCTTTGTTTGTGACACAAAATCATGGTATAGACACATTTTAATGTAAGAAATTTGTGTTCATGAAACATAATTTTGTGGCAAAATGAGTTTTATAATGTAAGAAAAGTTCATAATCGCAGCAGAAATAACCCCTCTCTGTCTGAAATCCAGGTTACTTATTGGAAAATAAATGAGACAACTATTTTATATCGGAAAATCTTTTTTTGCTTCATTTCCTCTAGTATACGTGTATAGAAACAACATAAAAGAGTACGTTTTTACAGGTTATTCTTATAAGTAAATAAACAGTTTCTTCCTATGAAACATAAGTGGATTTTATGATGCTTTGTTTATCAAATGTTTATCAAAAATGGAAAAGTCAGTGAAATAACTCAACATTTTTTTAAAGCTAATTAATAGGCTGTGAAGTTACTCCCTATATAGCTTTTCTAAGATAGTAAATAGTCCATGAAGTTACACACTATAAGCTTTTCTAAGCTAGTAAATAGTCAATGAAGTTACACACTAAGCTTTTCTAAGCTAGTAAATAGTCCATGAAGTTACACCCTATAAGCTTTTCTAAGCTAGTAAATAGTCCATGAAGTTACCTCCTATAAGCTTTTCTAAGCTAGTAAATAGTCCATGAAGTTACTCCCTATAAGCTTTTCTAAGCTAGTAAATAGTCCATGAAGTTACACACTATAAACTTTTCTAAGCTAGTAAATAGTCCATGAAGTTACACCCTATAAGCTTTTCTAAGCTAGAAAGTAGTCCATGAAGTTACTCCCTATAAGCTTTTCTAAGCTAGAAAATCGTAGTAGCAGCCATAAAATGTCACCTGTGACAGCTTTTTGTAAACTAGAATATTGAGCTAGCTTTTGTAAAAAGTCACTTGTGACATCTGTATTAAGCTAGAAAATTGTAGTTGCTACAGTAAATACCTGATAGCTTTATTAAGTTAGAAGATCGTATATTAAGCTAGTTTCTGAAAATAATTAGCTAAAATGTATCAGATGGGAATTATTTACTGCATCAATAATAATGTTACATCTATAGTAAAAGTAAAATAATAACACTCCTACACATATCAAAAAAAGTTAATATTTTAATTATCCTCAGAATAATGAAGGTCATAATGGTTGTTCAAAAGAATCTCTGATAGGAAGTTGTATGATGCAATTTAATCCTTGTGTGTCTCTGTATTGCTGTGTTCGGGAAGTGTAGTGTGGATTCTATTAATTCTCCAGTAGAATATTTAAACACATCGTGAAAGGAAATGGGAACTCCTCAAATTTTATTTTAAAGTCTTAGATTCTTGTATTTGAGAGAGCTCACAACTTAAACACATCTAGTAGACCAATCTAGGTTTCAGAGCTTTAAAATGGAACTAACAGTCGTAGATTGTTGTTTAATCTAGGATTTAAAGGCTTAGAAATCAAACTAGAGATCATAAATCGTTGTTAAATCCAAGTTTGTAGAGCCATGAAAATTGGACGAGGATCATAGATTGTCGTTAATCTAGGTATTAAGAGGCTTATAAATCGAAGTAGATGTTGTAGATCATTGTTTGTAGAGCCATAAAAGTCAGACTTATAGATCATTGTTTGATCTATGTTTAAAGGCTTAGAAATCGAACTAGCGGCAGTAGATTGTCATTTAGTTTAGGTTTTAGAGCCTTATAAATGAAACGAGTGGCCATAGATCATCGTTGAATCTATGTTATAGAGGTTAGAAATCGAACTAGTAGTGACCATAGATCATCATTGTTTTATAACCTTAAAAATGGAACTACGATCGTAGATTTTACATCCACAAACAGAAATAATCTAGTAAACAAAACAAAAAGAACATAGAAAAGAAGAAAAAATCATTTTTAAATGAAAACTAATTAAGCTGTTTATCTTTAAAACCTAAATGCTATTTTTACGTTCT
This sequence comes from Bythotiara depressa, assembly GCA_027564595.1. Taxonomy (NCBI): domain Eukaryota; kingdom Metazoa; phylum Cnidaria; class Hydrozoa; order Anthoathecata; family Bythotiaridae; genus Bythotiara; species Bythotiara depressa. The sequence goes on along the minus strand of JANTOQ011068656.1, from coordinate 4,091 downwards.
CAAATATACAGAGTTTTAAGAATTAATTACTCAACCCTATTCAGCCACCCCCTGTCAGTTTTTTTCATATCCTTTGAACCACAAGTGCAAATGGGCTGAAATTTTGAGACTTTCTACAATTTACTTGGAAACAAAATGATGAAATTTTTTTTTATTCGGAATAATATTTCTTCTGTTTTTTCGATGTCATGATATTATATACCGTTGGAAAGAAAATTTTGTTTAGAAATCAGAAATAATAGTCAAATAAGCTAATTCTATTTAATAAAACACCCCCAGGCTTATTTTAGAATATTTAAAGTAGGTCTCAAATTTCTTGGTGACAAATAGGCAAAAAAGTGTTTGATGACGTTTGACCAAAAGTTTTGTATTGCCCCCAAGTATTTGTGCCAAGTTATATTGTTATTGCACATCTATATGAAAAGTTATGGACAGATGGAGTTGATGGTTATGATACTTTTGTAGTGTACTGTAGTAAACTTAATGCTATTTGGATCCTTACAAGCACATGACATGTAGGATGATGAACCAGCACTTGAAATAACCATTGATCACACATTAAAAATTTGTCAGAAACTTTCCTATTATCAACAGAAAGTTTCTTCTAGTGATCACAATGATATGCAGAAAGTTATATCTTCGTTGTTAGTGTTGAAAGAAACACCTGCTTACATGTATATTGTCCTTCCACAAGATATCCTGTGGGTACACAAGTTGATCTTGATGACTGATCCCCTGACAATTGAACCATGTGTTTTACCTGTGAGTTTTTTTAGAAACAATTATTGAGAAAGAAAATAGTTTTTGATGATTTATGTGTGACAAAAACTTGTAAAACTTGTAAAGGTGAAGAATGATATTTATATGAAACATTTAATTCAATTTGAACATTAATTTTAAACAAATGTTTTATAATGCAAAATTAGTTCAAATGTGGATATATTTTTAAACAAAATTATTTGGACATTTTATTTATCAAAAATAGCTAGCAATGATAATATTGTTGTTACTGGAGATTCAATCATATGTGAATATGAGAAGATAAAATACAAAATCCGGCTGATATTTCAACCCTTGTCCTGAGCTCTAAAACATATTCTATGTGTAAGAGCTCAAGGTGTTTTCAATCCTCTGTTCTCCTTTTATATGCAATGGTATTAATTTTGTATCTCAATTGCACTTGTTTTATAATGTAGGGTGACAAACTTGATCACCATCATGAACACATTCGCAGTGGATCCTCGCCACCTGCTGCTGAAAAATTTGAAAGCAAGAAAGGAGTGAGAGTTGATGAATCAGCAGTTATCATTGATGAGTATGGTGGAATTGACAATCCTATGCTAGCGAATGGATTTGATAATCCAGCATTAGCTGCTGCTGAAGAAGAAGAAGATGAAAATAATGTGTGTTACTTTTCATCTTACATTATATCTCCTCAAGTTTTTTTTTCATTTTATTGTTATCAATTAAATTAATCTGTTGTTTTTCTTGTTAGTTAATTAAATTGTGACAACAGAGTTAGTACAGGCAGGGAAAATTGTTGCAAAAGTTGTTTTTATAGGTAATAGGCATGGAAAATTAGGCCAATTTTTCTTTGTGCCAAAATTTTCTGAGAAGGAATTTTATATTACTTTCTAAACATTTTTCAATCATTTTAACTACTTGTTTTAGCTTGTATTCTGTATTATTATTATAATTATCTGAAATATTATTGTTGTATTATCTTTCAAGAAAAACTTAGTGATATTTTTTTTAACTATTTTGTATTCTTTGGGTTAGGGAAAACATAAAACATTTTTTAAATGCACCCAGGGAAAAGGGTATGTATTACCTGGAATATAAAAAAATCCTGTTTCGAGAAAGTTTTCATCATAAAGGCAAAATAACTAGAGCATAGCATATTAAACTGTGGTCTGCTTAACATCAGTAAAGTTATTCTATCAAATAGAGATTCTAATTGCAGTCCCCATTATAAGCATTAATTATTTTAAATAATTTCAGAGTTGCGTTGATACAAGTGATGAAAACGATGATGAGGGAAAACATGTTGGCTTTGCGGTTACTGATGAAGCTGCTACCGACAAATTTGTTAGTGAAGATTTCAAATTACAACGTAAAGATACGCCTCATTTTCTAAAAGGAAAACGAATTGTAAAAAATGATGATGATGATGCACTGCAAGATATCTTGTTAAACATTGAGAAACATAAGAGCCAGGGAAACATTGATGATGAAGATGGGGGAGAGGGAAAAGTATACACAAATACACAGGTGAAGTTTTTTTAGATTATTCTTTATGGGATATACACATACTTAAATTTTAATTTTAATTAATTGTATATTTTTACAGTAGGATTCTTAACAGCATATAAAACTAATTGCCATAGAAACTAATAATAATCTAGACCTTTTTTGCTTTTGAATATCGAAGGCAATACCCTTGTTTCTAAAAAATTGATAAATTTAAATCCATCTAAAAGTTCCAAAACTAAGAAGATGTTAGGGGCACATGGCATAATGCTGCCCTGGAGAACAATAAGAAGTGCCCTCTTTACCTCATTCGCGAAGCCATGCCTGACATTCATAGAATATGCCTTGCTATAGTATAAAGAAATATGTAAAACACACACATGTAAATGAAAATGAAAGTAAAAGTTATTTTATTTTTGTATTTAATGATGGCAAAAAAGAACTTTTGAAACTGTAAAGCATCAACACTCAACATACAAATAAGAATGTTCTTCATATGAGAAATCCTTTGATACAGAAAATAATACTTTTAGTTTGATGTGGATGCAGCGTTAACCAACTATGTACTAAAAGAGTACCCTGCTGTGAAGCTGTGAAGCTGTGAAGCTGTGAAGCTGTCAATTTTCTGTCAAGTTTCTGGATTCTAAGGCAGGCTTGACTTATATTGTTAATATTACATTCATTTATTAGGCTGATGTCACTAATGAAGAATTCATTGTCATTGATGATAATGAAGAGGAAGAAAACATTGAACCAATAAGAGGTAACAAAAAGAAATCATTTGTGTTTTCTGTAATGGTTTATAGAATTTATACTCAAATGTTAGATATAAATTATGATGCATAGTGTATGATTTATGGATTGAACTCGTAGTGTATGATTTATGGATTGAACTCGTAGTGTATGATTTATGGATTGAACTCGTAGTGTATGATTTATGGATTGAA
>JANTOQ011066434.1:0-15961 GCA_027564595.1 Bythotiara depressa | reverse complement strand
TTATATATTTTGACATTCAATATTATTTTGATATTTTAAATAGTTAAAAATACAAAATGGCATTTTTATCGAGTTCAATCCACCTTCACTCGTAAGGGTAGCAGCAATTGAAGGAGGAGTCTTCCGGTTACTTTTCATTATGGCAGACTTACTTACTTTTGTTGAATTTCTTTATCTTTGCTAACATTTTTGAAAACACCAAAAATCTTTTCCTTTCAGGAAATGGAAACTGAAGTGATGATTTTTCAAGAGATTGCCTCTTAGGCATTTGAGGGGATAGTATGTTACACATGTGTATAAATTTTTATTTCACACCTGTACACATGTGTAAACACAAATAAACTATGGCAGGTCCAAATTCCGTGATGGCAGTATGCAATTTTATGGTAAAACAAGATAAATAAGTCCACATTTTGCAATGGTGGATTCCGTGATAAAATTTGATTATCAGGTGCGAATTCAGAATTCATTGTGGAACACTAAGATATTTGTTAGAACGGGAAGTAGCATATGTGAGAATAGAGTTTGGATATTTTAGAATACATTATGTATGAAAATCAATTTATCAACCCCTGTGTTTAGAATAAATAATGAATGAAATGTACTTGAAATATAACAGAGAATGTTTCTAATTGTATTTTGTTGACAGGACATCACTGCTAGATGTCATGCATGCCCATCTACGAGGTTTGTTATTTTGTGTTCCTTCTTGTTTTGGTTATAAATTTTGTTTGAAAAATACATTATGTCAAGGAAGGTAATTATTTTTGCATTGGTGGTATCATATTTACCTTGACATATATAGTTACATGTGACATATATAGACATACATATACAGTACATGTGCAATTTGTTTGCATTTTTATTTGTATACAAGATTTTTATTTGTATACAAGATTTAACACATAGTGTCACTGGAAATGAATTTCTTGGCTAATTTGCTTTGTCCTGGACGTTAGTTATTGGAATTATAATATAAATTTGTTAAAAGCATATAAAGCATATATGATCCCCTGATTCCTCATAAAATTATAAAGGTTTCCAATGGGAAGTTTAATATAGCCAGGAGGTATGCTTTTATGCATTAAAGGTTTAAGTCTTCTTTTATATTCTCTATTCATTTCTTTGTTTTCTTGTTTCTTTCTACAGAACCTTGTGATGGTGTGGATATACCTGAAGAAAATTTACTGTTCTTAGCTACCAGTTTTGAAACAAAATCATCCTGTATACTCATGCTTGCAAAAAACACTTCTGATGAACTACAAGAGGTTAAATAAATCAAAATAAATCTTAAAAATTAATCAACTTGGAAAAGAAGGGAATAGTGATGATTACTTTCAGCGAACAGAAGTTTGGACAACAGTTTGGATATTTTTTATACAGTTAACTCACGACTTCATATATTTATTTATTTTGCCAAATTATTGTGAGACAAAAGTACAAATTATAAGAAATTTATATTTCCGTTAGTTTGATACATTAAGAAATGACGATGATGAGATTGTATTATTAATTGATATAATATCTGTAAATATAAATAAACAAATAAGTAAATAAATAAATGAAGTCATGAGTTAACTGTATAAAAAATATCCAAATTGCTGTCCAAACTTCTGTTCACTGTTAGTAATCATCACTATTCCATTATTTTCCGAGTGGACTAATTTCTAAGATCGACACTTTGTTATTTTTGTTTCAGTTACGTTCGATTTTAAACGTCCATTCTATCATAAGTTTCTTCTTCATTTTATACTGACTTACTCTCATTTGTTTTCAGCCATTGTTTTAAAAGTTATAATGACAAAGTGTTTATGTTCTGGACGTTTTTTGTTTGTTTTTTAATATACTTTAAACTAACACTGCTTAGGAATTTCCAATGATCTTTGTGCTTGATTTGTTTTGGGATTTTCTACATTTTGTTACACCAGAGAGTGATTGTAAAATTTATGTGCCTAAATTTTTATTTAAAATGTTACTTTTTAGTATATAAATTTTAGTAGGTATTTATTTTCCAGGTGGAGTTTATTTATTCTTTAAAAATGTAGAAATATTCTTCTAATTAATTGTTTTTGAATATTCTTTTATTTCTTATTCTAGGAATCTCTTATGCTTTTCAAAATCCTATCTTTACTTTGTATTTCCACTGCGTGTTATGAAAAGTATGTACAACTACGTAGTAAAGAAGACTTCTTGAAATGCATTATTGGTAAGTGTTGAATAAAAGTGCTGTTACTTGTGTAAGTTGTATGGGTAGATTTGGACCGTGTTGAGTCATGTTAATGGTTGAGTTTGGTATCTACATTGTTAACGTGTTATTTGTCACAATTTCTACTAACTGTTAGTAATAATTGTGACAAGTGACACCATAAGAATGTACTGTTAAATAGTTGGAATAGAGTATATTTTTATAACTTTAAATATGTTAAGTTTTCCAAACTGATATGTTTTCTAAAGGCCTCCGTGGTTCTAAAATATTTTTGAAAAATTTGAAAAATCGGTAAATTTTTGACAGGCTCCAGAAAACCTTGTTTGTTCACCAAATCTTTCTTATCATTCGTAACTGAGTGGTAGAACATTCCCTGTGATGGAGATTTATTTACACTAACTTATTTCACAGGACCCTTAAGGATAACAGAACTCTTATATGTTCTGATTAGCTCATCCTGTATAATTGTATATGATAATAATAATAATAATAATAATAATAATGCACGATAAACCATATTTAACCCCCATATTGTTAATTATTTTTGAGCCTTGCAAAGCATTCGTTTTCTCATAGGTTTACTGAAACAGATGAGCATGAGTGATGTGTCGGCGTTTTTCTCAGCTCCAAATCAACCAGACGAAGCTTCATCCAATACAGAAGACCACCCTGCCCTGGGTTTTAAACGAGATTTGATTAGAGTTATTGCAAATATGTCCTATAGAAATAAAATGATGCAGGACAAGGTAAGTTTAATTTTAGTTGTTACCCCCGGCAATGAATCGTATCATTAATAACTTCTTTGCTGTTTCGATTTTTCAAGGGAGTTAATTTTTGGAAAGTAAAGGAAAAGTATAGTTGGTGAAGTTGATTCTTCATAAATTATTTTTTTTCTATAAAAAATCTACTGTTGCCAGGAGGTATCAAAGTGTTAATTTATCTGTTGTAAGATTGGGAGATTGTCGCAGGAAATATGGTGCCATTTTTACGTCTTGCAAAGTCATGAAATGTTTATCATTACATTAATTTCATAATTCACCCCCTTCACCTTTTTGAAGAGCATAGAATCCACCCTTAAAAATCTATTTAACGCATCATGGGTATACTCTTAATTATAATTCAACACATTGACTATGTAGCTGATTTTGAGTGGACTCATCCCCAGTACTCAACTTCAGCGATGGCTATTGAATTAAATAATACCGTAGTGTCCCATATCGGCTTATAAGCCGTGGATTTATACTACTTCGGAGCACCTATTGCATGGCCTTACTTTTAGGGGGCGAGAGGTATGAAGTTTTTTTCAGAAACAAAGGAAATAATCGAATCTATGTCGTGTTATTTGTTTTGTTTTGTCTCAAATTACTCGTTACTCAAATTTGATTTATTCATTTGTAATGCTCAAATTTATTGCTATCTTCTAATTTTGTTCATATGTTCTTGAAGAATTTCTAAATGGTGTCAAGAAACATGAAACAATCAAGAAACGCTGCATCAGAAATAAACTCAAGACAAAAATTGATTGAAATTAGTATGTTGTGTAACAGCCAAATAAAAATCCTACAATCATCAGTTTTCAAGAAGTTTTCTTTTCATTCATATCACAATAGACCTTTTCATAATAGGCCGAAATCTGAAATTTGTTTTCTTTTAAAACGGACTTTAGATTTGGATTCTATGAAAAATATTATGCTTATATGGTATTTTCCAAGTTTTTAAAACAAAACAGATCGATTTTATGGCTCATGGCCATACCCAGTCAAAGCTTTAGCCCTTATATTCTAATTTTGTTCATTAGTTGCTGAAAAGTTTATATATGACATCAAGAAACATAAACATTGGATTAGAAATAAACTCAAGAATAAGAAATTAGTATCTCATGTTATAACCAAATAAAAACTCTAGAATAAGTTTTCATATAGTTTTCCATTTTATTCATCCCATAATAAAGTGGCGTATCTTTATTACTGGTTATAAACCTATGGGCTTTTATATGGGGAGACTTATATAAGGTGAAAATTCTTTATTATGTAAAATATGGGTTTATACAAGGGGTGTGGTGTGGGGGTTATTAGCTAATATATGGGATTCTACGGTAATAAAAACCTTTTCAATATAAATGTGATATGTGACCATTTACAACCTCGTTTGGGCATTGGGAATAGAACTATAAAGTAAACTTCGTTACCTAAGTAAGGATTAGAAAATTTAATTTCTCAAACATTTTCGTTCTGTTGTATAAAGTGGGGTAAACAATGAAATGGATGTATAAACAGATGCGCTTATGTCAGACATAATTGGTTTTTATATCTTCAAAGTAAATGCAATGTCTTAGATATGTTTGTGTCTCAAAAATCTCATCTGGTTGATTGGGCTCAGAGCGGCATTGTCTCGCCACCCCTGCCCTATTTCTTAGTCCCCTCAACTGAAAATTCGTGTCCATAAAACGATTTTAAACCTGTAGTGCTAGGTGTGCCCCGGAAATTATTCAAATCTATATTCATTTCTTTGCTGTTTTGCTTTTTCCAGGGGTGTTACTAATTTGAAATAAAAGGAAAGATAAAGTTGGTAAATGTTGATAAGTACCCCCTGATCTTTCATATAATTATAAGGGGTACTATTAGGATATTTACAATAGGCAGGGGGTTTATTCAGGCATTATAAGGTTAAAATGTACACATGAAACGTAACTAGTTTTAGAGATTAGCAAAATGAATGAAACCTGTATTCCGTTTCATGGTTGTTGCAGAAGAGACTTAAAAAAAGGAGTTATCAAAACAAAGCTCAAATATTCTTTTTTCATTGTTCTTGTACGCGTGAGCGAGATTTCCATTGTTCTTGTACGCGCGAGCGGGATTTCCATTGTTCTTGTACGCGCGATTGTAAGGGGGAAAAAAAAGTTGTAAGGCATTGTACATTTTCCGCTCAACCATTAGAAACAGCCAATTATATTTTAAGAAAATCCCACCCCGCGCGGGAAATTCTACTGAATGGAATTCATGCTTAACGTGTGCTTTTCTTTATAGGTACGTGAATTTGATGGAATTGCACTATTATTGAACTCTTGTAACGTCGATGACAGAAACCCGTGTATCCTTTTATTGTCTTCTTTCTGAATTATTTGTACATGCGTAATAGTTATCTAAAATTTCTATTCTTACACAGATGACTCTTTATGATGTGTTGCCATAGTTGTTTGGCGTTTTCTTGACAATAATTTTACAGTTGACACTCGATAAGTGGAAGGAACCCTCAAGGGGCCGTCGGGGGGGGGGGGGGGTTGTAGAATGACGTCCTGTTACTAGACAAGGGGGGGGTAAAGAAAGAAGCCTTCTCTAAACCATCTTATAGTAAGAAATAACAATTAATACTTATCGAATTCATCGAATATATTCCTTTTTCATTGCATATATTATCTCTTTTTTTTAGTTTGTTTTTGTTTTTTCTGGTTTACACCAACCAATGTAATATGATGGAAAATCGAAAATTCATTGCAAATGTGTTTTTGGCATATGTTTTTAATTATTTTTTTCTTTTGATATTTTTATTTGATAAAATATAAAAGCTACAGTTACCCCGTAGAGATTTATAAGGAAACATTAACCAAAACGAAGGAATCCGCAAATTTGGTTCCATTTATCCGGGAGTTCCACTTGTCGAGTGTCAACTATATAAGTAGGGGTAATATTCCTAAAACTTTGCCAGTATTTATAGTAATCCTTAGACAGAAACCAAGAGTTTTTGCGTTAAACCATAACGTTTGGTGCGACAGTGTGAATGGCACTTTACACCATTTTTCAACCAGATTTAAAAAACAAAACAATTTTAACCCGGGGTTGGAAGGAATATAAGCCAATCAAAATCAGCGAACTGTCGCTGTGTTTGTAATTTGTTTACAATTCTTTGGTGACAAACGCATTGTTATTATTTGATCTATTTTGTTAAGAGTTCAAATTTAAAATAAACATTACAATATGTTAAACAACAATAATAAATAAAAATGGATAAAATACAATTAAATTTTTTTTTCAGAACCTTGCTCTGGTATACAAATGAATAATATTAGATAATAGAATTTTAATATTTAAGTTTTTTGTTGTTACCATCACACTACTGATACAATCCAAATACATTTTGCATCAGCTCATTCTTTTATCGTCGGATACGAAGGTGTACTGTATTTAAGAATTACCCCTGGTCTCTTTTATGGAGCTGTAGCACAGTAGTAGCGAGTTGGATTCGCGACCCAGAGGTTGTGTGTTCGATATATCTTCCTTGGTTCGATTCACATCACTGGCATCGTGCGGAGGTCGACCGCTTTGCATTGACATCCATGGATGTTGTGTGTGTGCCATAAGTGATTATAGTAATTCAATACCTTAGTGTGCTATTATGTTATAGTCCCTTGCTATGGGCTTTCTCTGAAATGGAGAACGGAGGATGGTTAATTTGATGCGCATGCGCAAAATTTCATGACAGATTCCCCATTTCCAGTCGGAATATCGTGTCGATCTTGTCAACTTTAGTGAATAGTAAAGGAAATCGCATATACACATACTCAATTACTGTTCTCAAAACTTTCAAGCCCCGACCCATTTACGGATTTTTGAGAAATTTATAAAAACCCATTTTGTATGATGTCCCCTACCACCGGTTTCTTTGGAAGACTTTCAAATCGTAGTCGCTCGTCCTCCCGGTCGTTTGCAGTATACCTTTTACGAAGAGAATCTTTCTCTTTGAGGCAAGAACGTAAGAAATCTTTACATATAAACCCAGCAACTAACTGACTGAATCTCTGTTTTTGAATAACAAAGACAAAGTTAACTCTTTGGCAACGGTGCCCCTGGAAATGATTTAAATCATTTCTCATTTCTTGACTGTTTTGTGTTTTCCAGGGGGTTAATTTTTGGAAATAACAGGAAAAGTTAAGTGTGTAAGAGGTGATAAGACCCCCCCCCCGGTTTTCATAAAATTATAGAGATTTCTAATAGACCTTTTACAACGAGCAAGAGGTGCACATTAATACAGGATCGGCTCAGGCCATACACTGTTAACTTTTTATATATAATATCAATGCATGCTAATTTACTTTAATTCAGAATTTTTAAGAAAACTGAAAGTATTGCTTTTATATGCTGTTTCCTACCAGAAACAGGGGAAATGTGATTAAATAGTCGCGCATGCGTACCGACACTTACACTTATAAGCTTGTTGTATAGTGCATTATCGATTTCCTTTGTCATCCAATCAGGAATGGGGAAATTATGTCATGAAATGTTCGCGCATACGAATCAACTTAACCATTTCCCGTTCCCTAGTTTAGAGATAGCCCTCTGCTATGTGCGTGCTTGCAAAGCTCTCAGAGATCAAGCTTAGAAAAAATAATATTTCTCTTTGTCCTCGTATGTTGAACTAATTCTATTTATTAGAAATAATTTACCATATGTTTCAAGTTACATAACATAACCAAACAGCTCAGTGCTGAAGATATCTCTCTGGCTTTATATGGAAGTGCTGACGTCAGGCTTATAAAAGCCTATTTGTTGGTTTTGTCTAACAAAGTTCTCCCACGTCATTGTATTCATGACGGGTCACTCCCATGACCGCTGCAGAGCATCATGGGAAATGATGTTAGAAACTCCATATTAAATATCACATGACGTCACGGAGGAAATGGCGAAAGATGAAGTGAAACATTATTTATAATGGCATTAATGATGATTGTATCTAAAACACCGATTCAGTACTAGTTTATCATTATGTCACTTTTTGAAGGTCATTATTGACCGGAAATATCTAGGTGTTGACTACATGACTACATCACAATTTGATAAACTACGTCGCAAAAAATTAGTAAAAAACATCCATTATTCGGTTATAAGCCCCATGATGGGTTGTATATCCATGGAATAGCGACAAACAAATATTTGTCATAAGAACTCCACTTTCCTTAACTCTCTAAAAACAGTCATTATGCAATGGGCTATATTTGCCATCAGAACGATTTGTGAGAACAATTTGGACAATCAAAATTACATAGCAAAACATGAGAGGCAAGGGATGGCAGAAAATAAACTGTTGTCGGATGTTAAGGTGAAAGCAACTCTGGAAGATGGTCTCATAAAACTGCGATCACTTGATACAGGCAACAAGAAGAACTGATTATTTCTGTATCTCTTTCATTAGAAAACCCGTACATGATATGTCAAAATTATATAGTTGTGTTTTGTTGCTATGTAATCAATCTACCCTCTCCACGTTCTATCGCTATTTATTAATTTTATTATTAACTTATCTTTACACATTGTTCGTGTGACCACGAATGATGCAGCATGTACTGAATAATCGAAGTTTTTTAGTTGTACTTACGTACTTACTAACTTATATTGGACAGTTATTTTAGTTAATAATGTTCATAACAGAATTGTTTGTAATATTATATCTGGCCACCCCCGTTCCCAGCGCTTTTTTCCCTTTTTGTTACGAGGGAAGGCGCCAGGGGACTGGCCAATCTCACCTAAGTCTTATTCCACAAGTGCTGCGATAGTGTCCAATGATTTAATGAGGCACAGATTTAAATTTTATTCACCTACCTGTAGTCGTTTAGCATGGATGGGTAAGGAGGATTGCTAGAAGTAGCCGGCAGAAAATAAGTTTACTTAACTGCTAGAGAGTATGTTATTTGAGTAAATCCAGAAAAATATATTAAGCTTCCTTAGAACACCATTATTTACCAGGAAGCAGGTCTATTTCTTTTAGAATAGCTCAATTTACCAGGAACACTTATTTTTGTCAAGAAGCAGACAACCTATCTCTTTCTTATAAGAGCTCAATTTACCAGGACATGGAAAACCTTTTATTAGAACAGTTCAATATGTCAGGAAAGAGATGTTTACATCCTGGAAAACCTGTAATTATTAGGATTCCAGACAAAACATCTCTCTAACCACAGCTAATTTTCCAGCACATGAACAACCTGGTACGGAATAACTCAATTTTGCAGGACATGCAAATATTATGGTGTTAGAACAGTTCAATTTGCCAGGAAGGGGAGTGGGTTCCAGTCTTAACCCTATAATGCCTATAATACACATGTGTAAATTTTCTAATAGTAACCCTAACCTATAATTTCATGAAAGATCAGGGGGACTCAACTTTTACCAACTTTATTTTTCCTTTTATTTCCAATTATTAACACCCCTGGAAAAAGCGAAACTGTAAAGAAATGAATATAGATTTGAATAATTTCCGGGGACACCAGGCACTATAGGATTAAGAACAGTTAATTTGCCATGCATAATATAAGGCCAAAACAAACGTTTTGCTTTTCTTTTCTTTTTTGTCAAATCCCATTTTGTTTCTAATAAAGAATGCACGTTTCCGTTTGCCTCTTATTTCTGTTGCTTCTTACTAATTGTACACACCGGCGAAAATTAATTAATTATCCATGCGTACTAATTTCAAATAAGGACGGTTCGCGCTTTTTATTAAAGTTTCCAGGAAACAATAATGGCGGCAGGCGTTGACTGGAAACTTGGTAGAGCTATAGATTTATGTCTGCTTTGATGAGAAAGTCCTTGTTTGACAGATTTGTGTATTATATAACATCACAAAGACTAGAAAGTCCAATTTTGGGTCAAATTAGACACTCTTAGTTCAACCACGGTCAGATCAATAAACCTGGTTTGTTACAACGGTCAGATCAATAAACCTTGTTTGTTATATTATGCCAGGGAGTGGAGCTAGAAACCGAAAGATCAGGCTATTACGCAGTTAACACGAAATTTAATGATTTTTTTTATTGCAGTTTTAATGCGTCTGGTATTTTATCACCATGAAACGAGGCAACGCCCGGTGTTGTTAGAATGTTAAAAAACAAAACACGGTTATTTATAATACGGATCTTGAATCAATCCAATTTTGTAGGGATAATCATCAAAACAAATTATATCTCTGAAATAAACCCTCCATTAAACATAAAAATGGTTTGTCCTTTTGTTGTTGTAACGGGCTTCTCTCTTTAATTAAATGTTGTCCGCGTCACAGTTCATCCACTGTGACAGTTCCGTTTTTCAATCCCGGATTGCGCAAAACTAAAAATTAAATGAAACTGGTTGTTAATATTTATTAGTTTGTGATGAAATTAGCAGGACGTAAAACAAATTATCTTTTTTATTCGTGTTTACTTTGAGAAAATTACTTTAAAACATTTACATTCTTCTTAGTAATTTAAACTTATTTTAAACCGCACAGTTTTTCCGCTGATATTTTTATTCCTTGAGCCATATTTGGAAAATTTCACTAACTTATAAAACTGCCTTCTCGAAATCTTAATCTAAAATATTGTTTACTATAAATAAAATTCCCACAAAAAGAATTTGCAAATCAGTGGGAATGCTAATGAGTCAATGGGTCTCTTAATTAACAAAACGGATATCTGCCTTATGACGATAAGCTCGTGACGGCGACATTTCACGAACACACGTAACGGTGATAATTCACGAACACACGTGTACTCTGGACTGCTCTTTTCTTTTCTTTATCTGCCGGCAAAATATATAGCAAATAAAACCCAGAAAAAAAGTTTTGTTATCATAATATATAAATGATAAAGCTTTGTGGAATCCTTGTATAACTCAACAAGCCGATGTTTTATTATTATTTTTTTATTTTACAAGTTTTTTTCTTTGTTTATTTGCAACTTTTACAGTACAAAAGAGACATGTAAAAAGGTTTATAGTCGCACGTAAACATAGTTTATACTTTATATTCACGAATAGTCGCTTACGGCACCCTTTTATCGTTACTCAGTAAAAAGATTTGAATTGTTGCGGACTTTCATTATAACTCCATTACGAAGAGCAAACCCTGAATAGTAGTCAGACATAAATGAAATTTGTGGCTTGTATTCATACTTGAGCTTAAATCTTGTTTTTCTTCTTGTATCGTACTAATTACCGAGAGATATTTATTTAGTTTTGCCACCTACTTAATTGCGTCGTTCTATTGAAATTATTTACAGTGTTCTAATGTGTTCGTGAACCATCCGATCCTTGATTTTAAGTGTCGATCGTAGTCCAGACAGCCACCGTGCGGTATATCGCTTATTCAGGACAAAATCAATAAAATCTTGTTTTGAAGAATTACATGAAGAACTATGATTATTTTATCCGTGCGGAAGTATCGTATTTTTATTAAAAGAAAGGATTTACGGCTGACGGTACTTCACATCTCTTAATAAAAGAGGAAGATCTCATCAACGCAGGTTATATACAGACGATTCATCTACTTAAATCAACAAGGTTTTTTCAAGTACTTTTATGCACACTTCTTCCTCCTGTACAGCCGTGTGTTGGTTGACCCCTTACAATAGAGCAAAACAAAAAGAATACTTTAAAAACAGAAAGCAAAGACGATGTATTATATTCAACGCCGGGGAAATATACAAATTACGTGTTTATTTATTTATTTATTGAGAGTGCTTTGTCAAATCTCAAGTGGTTATGATTCTACGACATTCTCGTAAGTATTAGCTTGGTTCACCTTTCTTACTCTTCCAATTCAGTTATTCCATCAAAATATAATCCATTTAGACCCAGCCTGTTCTTAATTCGTTAATATTGCCAGATGAAGGCTGGTAGCCAGTTTCTCTAGATACGCTGTTGAATTTGAACGTCGTTAGCAGCTTCAAGATTTATCACTGATAATTAAGCAAAGGAAAAACTATTTTGGAAGGGAAAAAAATACAAAAATATTGTTACATGAGTGGAATGACAAGGGAAAGTAAAACCATGATTTTCATTGTAGTTTCTATTTTTCTATTTGATTTCGCTGGAACAAGACAGTTGTTGAGAAAAGAAATTGCCAATGAAATCTGCAGCAGACAACAGAAATATAAATTAAAAGGACCACTGCTTCATCTATGCCGCGAACAAACGGTCAACTTTGGCTACGCCATCCATGGTTTCCATAGTGGCATACAACAATGTATGACATCGTTTAAAAAATTTCGATGGAACTGCACGACACACGCACGTGGGGATGAACTTAGATTATTTGGCACTGTGATGGCAAGAGGTAAGAAATACTTCATCATTACATATTGTTTTCTGTGTTATTGTCCATGCATGATTCAGGATTCTCTTGAATAGTTTTACATAGTTAAGAATTAAAAACAGTCTAAGAGATAATGGACGTTGATTATACGATAGCGTTGTATACTATCCATGTAACCGTCGCATAATATAAGATGTTTGATATTTACAAGTTTGATTGATATTTAGAGTGAAAACCTTTTCGTTGCGCGCTCCTAATTTTGTGAGTCACGTTCAACGTAGTTAGTTGCCTCATTTACGTCTATCATAAGGATGAGCTACAGATTGGTTAGTCTAGAATTAAATATTCCAGGAAAAGAAAACTAGCTGATGAAATGGAAAATCTTTTCCCTTCGGATTCGTTTCATATGTTCTTAAATAATTTACGTTATACCTTTGTCATTCACAACAATTTTCAAATTTCCGTTCATACTAATATTTGGGGATTTTTACAATAATTCTTAACAGCTGCTTACTACCCAGTTTCATAGTGTATTCGGTTTGTGGGAAAGTTTAACAAACAGAAATATGTCACCTTCATTATTTTGATGCTATTACTTTAAAGTCGTACTGATAAACTTGCCTCTATACCTTCTGTATACAACATGGAGTTATTCTTCGCTTATTTTGTCGGCTAGCAAATATTTTAGAACGGGATATCAAATTTATCATTTTCCTACTAAATCCCTACAAATTTCTACTGTATTTACTTATTCTCTAGGACACAAATGGTGACTGTTTTCACCAAACGTCCTGAAGAATCACGGTTTCGGCGTGAGAACTTTTAATATACCAAGATCCGCGTAAAATCGGAATCAGAAATCTCATAATTTTTCGGATGTCCTAACTTTTACATAAAAATATATTTAATTGAGTTATTAGCTAACATACAACTGGTTTTGCTAAACAGTCATAAATAAATAAATAAATTCACTAATTGTTAGATAGCGTGCAGTACATGTTATTATATCACGAAATATTGAAAAAAAAAATTTTTTACCGACATTTTTACTAGTTACTCTTTGAGTACAAAGCCCCTTTCTGTGTTGTATTTTATTTGCTAAGGTAATAAAATAGTTGAGCGACCTTGTCTTTACCGACAATCATATTAATAAAAAAATCAGACCTCAAAGTTAAACGAAACCTTTTCTCTTTCATTTCGAATTAAATTTTGTTTAAAAAAAAGGCTGGGACTAGACTAATTTAGATCTTATATCATTTGCTAATAATATTTTTCGTGGGATTGATAAGTTCTGACTTATTTTTATTGTTTTTGTTTTTTTATTAAAAAAAGTGTTTGAAAATCTTTTCCAGGTTGGAAGCGTTCTGCTTTTTAATTTTTTTTTACTTGTCGTAAATCACATTTCTATTTGTAATAGACCGTGAACATGTTTTAAGTAACCATTGTTTTACGTTCGTCGCCAGTGTTTTTACGAACATACGTCCCGCAGTTTCATCACTTCGTTAGTCTAACTGTCTCTTTTAGATTTATTATATTTCTCTTGTCACAGGTCCCATTAAATTTAATTCGACCTTCGTTTATCACTCATGACTAGGTTTAAAATCATTATTTTAATTCACAAAGTCTTACCCCTTTCTGATATTCTCCAAACAGAGTCAATACAATCTAGCTTTCTAACAATCTTTATTACATAGCATTAACCCCCTGGAAAAAATAAAATAACATGAAAGTGAGTTTTGAATCGATTCTTTCCGGGGACACCAGGTGTTAAAAATCTTATAATGTTAAATTATATATATAAATTAATTTGTTATTTATAGTAATGCCATATATTAAAGTGTACGTCGTTCATATACCCATATATTTCTTTAATGTTTTACCTAAATTTCTTTACTTCTTCTTTCGCATGGGAGCATCACATCCGTAGCAAGAAGACACGAAGAAAATGCTGACTGTTTTGTAGGTCTAGCGTCTTAGAATGCGGGAGAATAAAAACGATGGGACTTGATAGAAATACATAAATGAAAAATATAAGTCAATAACACAATAAATAAATACGGAAATCAATTAATGTTGTGTTAGACTTTTCGCACGTTCGTATGTAAGGAAGTAGCCAATAACATTTAAAGACGTCCGCTTTTAAAAAGAGAGCATGTGCTTTCAATAGCTTCGTGATCTCTATATATTATAGTTTATATTTAACCAGAGAATCAACACGTGAATGGAAAACTATTTGTAAAACTTTCTGATGTAAGTTGTAAAAAGTTTTTGTGTGTTTAATTTTCATCTCTGTAAGTGGTTAATGTTGTGCATTATTTACAGGGCCATGGGATCTTTCCTACGGTGTTGATACATATTTTTTATATTAAACCAAGTCCAAACCTGAATCACTAAAAGTTTCTTAATTTCGGCGTTAAGGGTTTCTTTAGGGGCTTCCTATTGTACTTATAAAAACCAACAACAAAAGAACAATGAAATTTGAACAAAGTTCTGTTAGAAGTCTCGATTCGTGTGATTTAGAAGTCTCGTTTCGTGTGATTTAGAAGTCTCGATTCGTGTGATTTGGAAGTCTCGATTCGTGTGTTTACTTGTTAGAAGTCTCGATTCGTGTGATTTAGAAGTCTCGTTTCGTGTGTTAGAAGTCTCGATTCGTGTGATTACTCGTCAGAAGTCTCGATTTAACTCTTCGCATTTCCTTTGATTTTCACGGAAACTCGTTTGCTATTCGAATTTCTAATGCAAAAATAAGTTTGTTATAAAGATTTAAAAGTCCTTCCGGAAAATAGAGTAGTAAGGCTGTTTTGATTATAGCATATTCTCGGGCTACAACTTCTTAATTTCAAGCATTCAACCTCGTTCTGATGCACAAACTTATTTTGAAAATAATAGCGCTAGAAAATTATTCAATTCTCGTATTCTTCGGAAATATTCAGCGCGAACGTAAACGTGAAATTTTATGAGTATTTGCAATCCGTTTCTCACAAAACATCAACGGAAAAAGTCAGAGGTCTATCGGTGCGTTTGACCTCTCTAATCATAAGATGATAATTACATTACGAATTACAGTAAAATGAAATATTGAGAACAAACACACGCCTAAGGATGCGTACGTGGGTGTTTGAATTAATTAGATCGGAATTCCATACATGCCTCTCTAGATAGGCACTCGTTTTTTGTATAGTAGTTAGTTGCGACTAGATGTTGGTAACATTTGCTTCAGGCTCAATCTTATCCTCTTAATTTCAATGAAGCAACTAAATTAAAGCTAGTAAATTAAAGCTAGTAAATTCGTTGTGAAGATCAATACAAATTAAAATCAAATTTATGTCGGTGTGATGTATGACTAGTTATCCAATTTAATCAATTGGATTCGACTATTATATAAATCTCATAACATATGAGTAACAATTTCTCTCATTGCACCTTATTTTCTAACTTCAACATGACAAATAAATAAATAAATTAGACGTTTTACGAAATTAATTTGTGTTACGTTAACTCAAAAATCTCGTTTGCTTTATTTATAAAAAACGTATTGCACAATAGGTTTCTCCGTCAAATGTTGTATTTATGTTCAAGATTTTAAAACCATACTATGTTAAATTTTTAACACGTTGTATGGAAACGAGGTTTTGGGTGATTACAGAATTATTTAGAAAGCTTTGATCGAGTGTATACAATAGTTAAAAACAACCTTTC
>JANTOQ011065323.1:0-17336 GCA_027564595.1 Bythotiara depressa | reverse complement strand
TGTTTTTGTTAGTAGGAATTCTATGATTTCTAAAATATCCTCTGGAGGGATATTTGTTCGATTTGTAAGATCTGGATATTTAGCGAGAAGATCTTTTATAATAACTAACGTGTCATTCAATGGAACATTTGTATATAGTGATGTGACGTCAAATGAAACCATTATTTCGTCATTTTCCACGGTCTCTTCTCTGGTAAATTCAGAAAACTCTTTAGAGTTTTTAGAATGATTATTCCCAGATTTGGCGTAATAGTCCAGTCAATTAGGATTTTGACCCAGAATAAATTAGATAAGAGATAAAACTTGGTACAAATGTTCCTCATACCAGGTTGGATAAAATATCCAAAATCCGTAAAAATCCATAATGGGGAAAAATTTTTACAGCTGGAAGTATATTTTGGCCACTTTTATGCCTGATAGACCCTATTTTAACAACATTTTTGTCTTGGTACAGCCTTAAACCACCTTTCTGACAAAAATCTTAGTAAAAATAGAATTGCTACAAATCTTAGGAATATTTAATATAATATAATATAATATTTGGTTCATTGACTTGTATTTTACAGACCAGAAATCATGAATTTTGCAGACCAGAAAAATTGCAAATAATCGAACTTATCGTGTCATAGACGATATGAACATGACAGTAGTCATGCATAGAAAACAAAGTATATGTATCAAACTTCTGACAACTGTCATACAAGATCTCTTCAAAAAATACATTCTACAGACCAGACAAAATACATGTTATAAACAGGTTAAACAATCAAACTTCAAACACAGTTTATGTGCTAAATATATCAAATATTAAACGAATCTTCGACAACAGGAGCTGTCGTTACTGAATTACTGCACCCATTGCCACGGCAGTTTCCAAAAGCTACTACGCAGTAAATACCATTTTTTCGACATGAACGTAGATTAGATGAACACGGATTTTTAAAAGAAAATTTACATTTGCATCTTATTACGTTCAAGACTTCTGATGGTACTGGATCTCTTGTTGTACTTGTTGTTTTCTACTTTCCATCCCCATTCTGATGGTGATATCTGTGTTTCTATTAATGATTTCCACTGCACAACGTGCAAGTGAACACGGTAGCTGTGGTACTCTGCAGCATTTTCTGTTGGTGGTAATTTCTCTGGTCTCACTTGCTACTTTGAAGATGTTACCAGATTCATGTAATTCGCATAGCGAAGCTTATTTAGATTATCATCTGATTTAGCACCATACAAGATGACAAATATGCGTAAACCGGCCTGAGGGATTTCAACATGGTTTGCAATTCTTCTGATGACAACATCCTTTTTAAGATAGCTCCTTTCCCTTGACCAAAGGTTGCTGACATAATGTCACAACCGCTCCATGCATGGATGAACAGTATGTTCCTCAGGGTAATTACAATCATTGCACTGATCATATTGCATATATTCAACACTGGTGGACCGGCTTTGCTTCTTTTTTATGCTTCTGAGTAAAGGTATTAGTAGAGGAATTTTCTTACAAATCCGTGACCACCGTTAGCAGAGGAAGGTTTGACTCTTGATTTTGATTAAATATGCATATTAGATGAAAATAAGCTTGGGGGTCCCTCGGCAAATGTTTGTCGTTTTTTTAGGGGTCAAAAAGAGGAAATTGACCCCTAAAAGATTTCTTATTAAATACATTTTTTAAAGATGGTCAAGTTATATATTTTCTGAAAGGAAATTTAATGCTCATTCAGATTTAGTTAGGAACATTGGTGTAAAAACGCTTACATTTTGAGCTATTTGTTCTCCTTCGTGGAGTTCCACATTTTGGAAAAATTGTTCTAAACCCGTAACCATTGCGAACATAAAAAAAGGTTTAACTTTAGATTTTGATTAAATAATGTAAATTGGAGATCAAACTATGCTTGGACGATCCTTTCTTTCTCTTTGTCATATCAATCTTTAAACAGAAGGGAATGTCTCAAAACAGAAATGCTTGAAGGTGTAACTTGTAAAAATAAAAAGCCAAAAACATTAATAAGTGTAATTAGTATAGGTCGTAACAAACAGTAACAATTTTATAGTATAAATTAAAATGTATCTCAGTAAATGTCATCGATATGACTATCATCTTCATCATTCACACTACGGCATTCAGTTTCGTCTGATGAATCATCGTCCTCGTCTTGACATTCGTTGCATGTACTACTTAAATAGATAAATTCACTTGGTAGAGCAGGCTTTATATATTGGATTGCCATTTTTTAAATGCCAACCATGATTCAGTGGTGAAGGGGAGGATCTGGTATATTAAATGCTAAGTAGAGATATGTTTGATAATTTACTCTTTTTGACCTCAGGTGATGTGAGTCTTCGTCAGGTAGCAACCGCGGCGTAGCTTTCTTTTTCATGTTATTCCATTTATTTGTTCTACATTCTGCCAATGCCAATGACTCTTTTTATCGCCATAAATGATTTCAATAGTAAACTTGGTAAGACTCTGATATACTGATTCTTTTACTGGGACACTTAAGCCAACATCTAAATAAATAAAACAAAACAGTTAGCAATCACCATTTGTGGTATAGAAGAGAATACAGGAAACATTTCCCTTGTCCAAATAAGAGTAACTTTTACAGGTGGTCATTCTTCAACAGCAAATATCTAAACGATAAAAATCAAAGCCACATAAAGATCGATTGATTTGAGAACACAATAATATAAAGTTGTTACCTTTTAAAAGAGCACGTTTTGATTTCATTACTTTCTGCATAAGTGACTTTTTTTCCATGTCCGAAAAATCCTGAAACCGCATCTGCACTACTATTGACATGTAAAGGAACTATTATTTGGGTCATTTCTGTGAAACACAGCGACATGCAATCCATAACAGTACCTTTTCTCCTAATTCCAAGCATAGCTTCAATTTTATGAGAAGCATATGCTGCAAGTACCACAACATCAGTGTCTTCTACATCAATCACCACAACCTTTTCAGCTTGGGTTTTTCTTATCTGAGCATATATAAAGAACATTATGGTATCTGCTTCCATTTGATAACACTCAAATTCATGCATTTCATCTCCAGTAGAAAGATTCCAACAGTGTTTTTGCATGCTATAAATGAACTGTGGGAGGTTACCTTGGTTAACGAAGTATGAAAATTGATCTTTCAAAAACATCTGTAAAAACATTTGTTCTGAGGATTGCGAAAGTATTTATTGAAAACTTTAGATCCAGGCAGCTTTTCGTTGGATCTTATAAATACATTTTGACTTCCTCCAAGATACCCTTTGTCTACTGCTCTCTTGATGTGTTCGCTGTCTTTAATAGATATATCCAAATCATAAGGATCATTGACTAACACAATCATACTTGCATTCTGGTGGCGACCAATTATCATATCAAACATTTTTTTGGCGTAGTCACCCCAGGAATAATAAGTTTCATGTATTTTCTCCAGATCTTCAGCTGAAGGAGTTGCGAGTCGCCATATAAATCCCATGTCTATGATAGCGATGTATGATGTATTATTCCAGACCAGAGGTACAAAATCTAATTTCTCAACCAGCTTAGATTTTTGCACCTTAACCATATTCCCATTTACATTGAAGATGGACAAACAACTATCAGTGATACGATGCATCATTAGTTGAGTTAAATTAATCTTTATATGACTTTGAAGGGACAAGGATATGACATTTGCCATAGCTCTATTCTCCATGACAACAGATTTAGATACAGCGCTAATTCACTGTTCGTTTTTGAATCAAGTGGATTATTAAAGTTTTTCCTTGAGTTTCTTGTAGAAATTCTTTAAGCTTCTTTTCTCCATCTGTATAAGCAGTTTCAAAATACTCTACCAGTTTTTCAGAGGCCACATGTCCTTACTGCATTGTTCTCAATATCGGGTTTACAGGATCAAAATGATCACAATCAAATTCCCTGATGCAACCATCTAAATCCTGTACGCACTTTTCATCTACCATCAGACGATATTTAGAATTTTCTCTGTGCAAAGATGTCGAAGGTTTTAAATTTATTTGAGTATGTAGCGCAGTACGAATTCGGTTGACTGAGTTAGCATTGATAGTGTGAGAAAGTAGCATCACTTCTCTTTCCATAATAGATTTTCAGCCTACCTTCATTTTATTCATTGTCATTTCGATCCACAAATCAAGTGGAAGACAAGAATAAGATTTTCCTGTTATGGTCTTATCTGTGCAAACAATCCATCTGCCATGAACTTGTTTTTTCCTTCTGGGAGACAGCTTCTCAATCCAATGTTCAACAAGCCACTTTCCATATCTGTTATGATTGTATATGGTTAACCATTGCAGCATCAAACGTATGGAAGACTTGAATAACTGCCAGTTTTGGGTACGGCATGAATGAATATTTTTTATCAAAATCTCCACCATGAAGCTAAGCCAGAAGTTTGCCATTGGACTCTTCATTTCAACAATAATTTTGTATGTCTCGTCTAGAAATGTTCTGTTGTAACTCCAAGACAATTGTTTTCTTGCTTTCACGTGCTAGATTTCCATCGGCTACTAACTTAACCTTCTTTTTTAAATATTCTGATAGAAATACACCTTCGTTTAGACCATATCTCAAGATTCTTCGTTGGAATACTTCGTATACTAACTGGAGAGCTTACAAGCTCGAGCGTAATGCTTTCCTCTGAATGCTTGATCAACTGATTTCTCTGCAATTACTCCTACTGCTGACAAAATATCAGACAATCGAGAACGTCCAAACCTTTTGTTGATTGCAGCTATGAAGGAGCATTGTGCAATGCTCCAATCACGGGAAGAATCCTCTGAAAACAATCTGCATTTTCATTTTTGAGCTGAACAATTAGAGCATACACTGGAAGATCGCCCACTAATTGTATGAATGGCATATTTCGCTTTTCTGCCACATTTACTAAACGCATCACAACATCATTGATAACTGACTTATAGCGTGGTTTTGGTAAGGTTAGGAAATAAGGTACTTGGTTCATTGAAGCTTGCTTGGAATCCTTTGAAAGACCTTATTTTTTGTATACTAGGATGAATGTCATTCATGTTAGAGTCAATGCGCACCAATGTGTGTATGGTTTCTTGAGTACGGATGAGTTTTGTATCTCCAGGCGTTGTATTAAATATGGTTCTTACTGGTGGAACTCCTTTCTTCATTGTTGTGTATGGTAATATTTTATTCTTTGTTTCAATAATTTCCTCCATATATTTCTTGTTTAGCAGTACATGGACTTAGACATTTTGTTCAACATTTCTAAATGCTTTGGGTTGGACAAACATTACATTTGTCCGGTGGGGTGTATTAGAACCTGTTAATGTATCGTACTTGAAGTCATCGTTGCTCATGACAGCTGTTCCAGAGGTATTGTATGCGATTTCTCTGGGACAATTATCTTGCTCCTCCTCAAATTTAGTCCAAACCGAATTGAGTTGTAGAACAGCTCTGTAGCTTATCCCAAGACCTAACTTCTTGCATATGTCAATAATCTCTCGACTTCTTGCCAAGCCATGTAGTGTTATTGATAGCTTCACTTTTGACAATGTACGTTTTCCACAAATAAAGAACTTGTGTAATGACGCAAGAGTTACTATCGCCGGGTTGGAATAAGTTTCAAAGGTTTTTGCTGCAGGACTAAGCAGCCACGCCACGTTAAAAAGCTTTGAAGTAAAGGGTCTGGTTCTTCCACACTTATAACTTCTTCAATAGCGGGTGGCCATTTGATGCTAGGATCATCCACTAATCTTTCCCTCAGTCTT
Organism: Bythotiara depressa; assembly: GCA_027564595.1. Lineage (NCBI taxonomy): Eukaryota > Metazoa > Cnidaria > Hydrozoa > Anthoathecata > Bythotiaridae > Bythotiara > Bythotiara depressa. Next base: position 11,583 of record JANTOQ011065323.1, on the reverse strand, counting down.
CTCGCACAAATATTAAACAACTGATCATCACTTATACCCCAAGAATAAATAGCTGATTCCACATATGATCCTGCTTGCGATGAATCGTAATCGATATTACTCTCATTCTTTAAGTAACGTGTATGGAAGCCAATGCTGTTTCCAAAGTTCACTTTGAATTATATCCTTCACCGTACTTGATTTTGTCACTCCAGTTTCATGACCAAAGTTATTGACGAAGTTTTGATAGTCCAATAAGAGACCATGTAGTGTTCGTGGTTCATTTTGTTCAAATGTGACAGTTCGTACATGCTTTAAAAATATTTATATCACTTCTTCAGCACATACATATTGAAGATGGATAGAACCGTCATGATCATGATTATAGACTGGATGGATAGACTTGTCCCAACAAATTTTATGATACTGAATTTCAGCAGCAAAAGGATCAGGTGTTGATGATATAAACGTTATGATTCTGTCACGCATAGGTTTATCTTTTAGATGGACAGTATGTGATTTTAATGTATGCAAAGCTTTGTCTTCAGGTTTCATACACCATACACACAATAGTTTTTCAAAAGGAATCATTCAGGAACAAGTGAGGAGTAAAAATATGAATTTATAATGTGCCTGTTGAAAATATAATTTCACATATTTACTGAACATTGTAAATTTCTATAAAAATAAGCTCCACGAAAGAGAATAAATATCTCAAAATGTAAGCGTTTTCAGGCCAATGTTCCTAACTAAATCTGAATGAGCATTAAATTTCCTCTCAGAAAATATATAACTTGACCATATTTAAAAAATTTTCTTTACTAAGAAATCTTTAGGGGTCAATTTCCTCTTTTTGGCCCCTAAAAAACGTCAAACATTTGGCAAGGGACCCCCAAGCTTATTTTCATCTAATATGCATATTTAATCAAAATAGAGAGTCAAACCTTCCTCTGCTAACAGTGATCACGGATTTGTAAGAAAATTCCTTTACTATATGTGTTGGCCATTTGCGGACAAAAGTGATGTAACAGGACAAGTAAAATATCTGTGTCATCTGCTATAACAGTGGTTTCGTAGCCAGATGCTGCAAGATCTAATGCACATATTACAATTAAAAGATCTGAATCACTTTCACTTTAATAAACAGTAAAACCATAGAAGCGAAGATTGTCGGTGAGAAGATGAATGAATTGGCTTTTCTTCTTTTCGTTTGATAGCAAAGTAAGCTGATCTTTATGAACAACTGATGTATGTAGATCAATTTCGACAAATGCTGCAGTCGTTTTGTATGTTGTATGTCACATCTTTTCGCCACCACACTTAATACAGTAAGGCACTCCCATCTATAACTATCTTATTTGGTGGAATGGTTTCAAGACTATTTACATCCTCGGTGATGATATTTGCTAGATTTGATTTATTGATCTTTCTTAGAAACTGATCTTTGAATAAAGACGTAGGTTCTTGCGTAAGTTCATACTCAAAATACTCTTCATACTCTCAGATCGATCCACTATTGCCAATAACCTTGAGAATAAACCTGATGGTTGTATATGCATAGATTCATTCTCAATTGTAATGCCTTTTTGCAAATTGACCAGTGTTACAGCTCTTTTAAAAGAGATGTTATTGAAGCACTGATCATAACGCTTTTGCTGTACAGATTCTCCAGAGGTCTCAATTTGTTCACAGTTCACATTATCCTTTCCTTCAATCGAGCTTAGTCCGGAGTGTAGACATCCAAAATTAGGATCGACAGGTGTGAATAGGTTGAAATTGTTGAACCAAGACAATGTTTTTGCTAGGTCATTGTCTCTTTTCATCCTCAAAGTTCCCAGTTCAACCTATTACTCACTTGTACTATGTTTGGTGCCTGTTATATCAGACATTGCGCTGTGAATTTCAGCACATTTATGAATACCATGTACCCACAGCACGCGAACTGCTTCAGTCATTCCACGGCCTCGTGTTAACCCGCCTCGGCTTTTGATAGTCCTCATTAACGCTTGTTCTATCACCAAATCTGTCCACAATCCTGTCCATAATCAATTTGATCTTCGTGCAGTGTGAAAGCCATGTTTACTGAATACACCTATCAGACTTGAGAGGCTACTACTTTGAATGATTTTTCTGTTTCTGCCACATTAAAACCGACAGTAGATTTGAATTTCTCGTTGAAAAATAAACCAGCATGTAAAGTTTCAAAAGCATATCTGCACTGGAAGTAATTTTATGGCGTTTTGAAATCTAGAAAAATAAATAAAAATAAGAAGACTCTGTCAGTAAAAAATGTTGGAGGGGTTAAATTACCCCTTGGAGGGGTTAAATTACCCCACACAATATTTCTCACGATCAGAGTCTTCTTATTTTTCTAGATTTCAAAACGCCATAAAATTACTTCCAGTGCAGATATACTTTTGAAACTTTACATGCTGGTTTATTTTTCAAAGAGGAATTCAAATCTGCTGTCAATTTTAACGTGGCAGATGCAGAAAAATTATTCAAAATGGTAGCCTCTCAAGTCTGATAGGTGTATTGAGCATGAAACCGAGGATGTCCATCTGACAAGTCATACATCAGTTGTAGGTACAATATAGCAGACTTGGCATAGTTGAAGTAACCTGTTGCAGCAAAAAGGTTAATCATTTCACATACAACATGCAATATGATTGGCCAATCTCCAGTCCTTTCAGCCCTAATGAACCTTTTCACCATGTCAACATAATCAATAAAACAGATCCACAACTTTACTGTTCGGGAACGCTGATATAAACATATCTTGTATTCTTCAAAAGCATTTTGAAGCTTGGATAAAACAGCAGAGTTTTCACATTTACTAAGGCCATTGATTTTTTTTATTTCACTCTCGTCTAAAGTTTGATTAGCAGGCTTGATGTTCGTTTCAACTGATTCAAGGTCATCCTCGTTATCATGATTGTCTTCTACACTAACAGGTAAGATTGAAGCATAAATATGACTTTCAGAAGGATAGACAGAAGGAAGGAGTTGTTGCAACAAGTGTGTCAACAGTGAAGACTGGCCTAGAAAGTGGCCTCTGAGTACTCTAGAAATTGCTTTGCTGTAGGGAATGTGCTGTACAGTGTTTAAATCAGACACAGTTTCAAGGGCCTCGGCAAGTCCTCAGCATTCCATCATCGTTCCAATACTACCGAGGAAACCCATGAGTAGATGAAATCCTCCTAAGCCACACACAATTTCCAATGACTTCACTTTCACTATTTCAACTGACTTTAGCAATGACGGTTGACCAAAGGCTATGCAAGGAGTGGTAATGTATTCGAGCCTGCTGTTATATGAAAACAAATGTAGAATAAATGCAGCATTCATCTGTTTGAGAAAGATCTATGATTGGCCAAATTATAATGTTTGAAACACCAGGATGTTGACCACTTGAAACTGATTGCATATATCCTGACCAACTAAGACGGAGCTTGGTATCGTCTGCGAAAAACCATGAACTTTTCCATAATGGATCAATGTTGAAGCTTGGTGGTACAAATGGCCGAATAAGTTGTTTACAAGGTTTTAGGATTAACGAGGATAGTGCTGGCTTAATAGGGCTGAAATAGGTTTATATTGGTATGCCTTTATTCATTATCAGTGCTTTTGATTTCAATACTTCTTCTCACTTTACTTGCTCATTTTGTTTAATGACTGAATAACCTGGCATGGAGTTTGATACAGCAATGATGCCCATGCCATGAAACGAGCCAGAACCATCTAAGGTAACTAGATTGTGATCAACATTGTCACCAACCCATTGTGTAAATGCTTCTGGATATGGATTTATTGTTGCTTCTGAAATTACTTTACTTTGAGTGACTGATTGCCTAAAGCGATTTACTTCAGAGTAAGAAATAGAGAAACTGAGACGAAATAGTTAATCTGTTAACCACCTTGACCCAAACATATGGTCTACCTCAACACCAATGTCAAATAAAGGTGGGGAAATAGCTGTAAAAGAATTTTGTATGACATTGGCGGTGGTGGTATACAGCTTCATCAGCTTCTAAGTCATTGAGTCATTGCAGTTGTGAAGGCGACCACAAACTTCAACAGCCCACTGGTCATTCCGTACTTTAAAATGATGACTTTATTTCGAAATTATATTGTTCTAACTTGATGAATATCGTTCCTGGCAGCTTGCATGGCGAATATCTAATATAGCTTCTTGCATACAAAAGAAGCAATGATCATTCCAACTGAAAGTAGATTCGATAGATGATCTTAGTCGTTTACTAGCACTGGTACTGTCATTATTTTCACTGATCTTTAAGCGTTTTGGATCAGTAAAATTACGTCTACACTCTTGATGCACCTTGACTTTTATCCCATCTAGGACAGCAAAGAATAGCGGAGCCAGAGGTCAATGCTGACCTGAGAAATGAGCTTAACTTTTAGGCTAATTTGATAATTGAAATCATCATCAGCATCGAAAAAGAACACTTTGAAAGTTTTGTATCTTATTTATTTAATCTGAAAAATACACACTTTTCATTTTATAAACTACATGCTAATCTTTTTGTCTGATCAACTTATTCAATTAGTATAAGTTTCATGTCCCTAACATGTGTAGGCACTAAAATATAAAACTGGTCTGTATTTTATAAGTACTTGTCTGTAAAATACACACTGATCACGTGACACACCCTATGATGTCATCATTTACTGTCTTTTTTCAAAGTCTAAATTTGGTGCAATTTTTAAGATCATATGATGTGTAGAACATGCGATTTATTGGGATATATATGCTTTACCCCCTAAAATTATTCCTTATATATAACTCGTCAGAGAAAATATGTGCCAAAGGTTAAATGGTAACCAGATTTTTCCCCCTAGTTCTTACGTTGCAGATTATTGATATGTTATTCCACATTTAATTTGCTAACTTTTGGTACCAAATACATCTTTTATCTAATTTCTTCTGAGTTCACCAAAAATTCATCCTTTATTGACTAGACTAAATGTTGTAATATGGAATCTATGTGTTTAGACAGATTATACAATGGATGAAACTATTGGTCTTATTGGAATCTCATCTTTATGTATTTTTGGTAGACCATAAAACCTAGGAGCAGGTGAGTCTGTAGGTTTTAGTTTGAAGTACAAACTTTGATCTATTATTTCTCGGTCTTTAAGTTTCTGAAGTTTCACTCTAGCTTCCCGCTTTATACCTTCAGTAGGATCTCTCTTGAGGTACTTATAAGGTCCGTTATCTAGATGATTATTACATCTATTTATGAAATCTTCTTTATCAAGTATAACTGTCGCGCGACACTTGTCAGCTGGTAGTATAATAATTGTGTCATCTTCCCTGAGTTGTTTTAGGGAAGCTTTTTGTTTTTATACGTCCATGATATATCATATCATTATGAATTCCAATACTGGACTGACAAACGCTAATATCTTCCATTTAGATATGTTCACTATATCTACGTTTGGTTATTTAACTTTTCTTTATGCATGGTCAATTCTAAGGTTACAAGTATTTTACTTTGTCTATGCCCATCTATTATTCTTTTAAAATGTTGTGACAAAGAAACGAACCCTGGCCCATTAACAACAAATTACAATCTATTAGTATATGTCACTAGGATTTAAATAGCATGTCGATTGATAATTTTATTAAAATAACCTGCCTTGAAACTTATCTACCTATACACAAATTTTACATAATTTGCCTATCTGAAACGTTTTTGGATTCCTCGTTATTCGGAAGATGATGAAAGGCTAAGCATAAAGTGATCACCCTTCCAATACAAAAAAGGAGGCGTGTGTTTTTTTTTATAAAGAGCATCTATCCTTATTACGAAAGCAGCCAACTGAGGTGTTCTATGAAGCAGGTGTTCTAATGGTGTGTCAGTCCTGGCAAATAGAGCTGTTCTAAAGATAATATGAATTTGTCTTCCCTGGCAAAATGAGACGTCCTAAAGACCAAGTTTTCCTTTCCTGGTAAATTGAACTGTTCAATGAGTTAATTTTCTGAATTTCTGTCAAAATGAATTGTTCTAAGCGAAACCACCTCGTTTCCTAGAAAAAAAGTGAGGGCCCTGGGAACAAAGTTGGAGTTCTAAGAAAAATAGTATCGCTTCCTTGGAAAGAAAGAGGTGTTCTAAGAGAAATTGGAGCGCTTTATGTGTTCTAAGGAAACCTCAATTTGTCTCTTCATTTGATTCAAGAACGTACATCCTGGCAGTTAAGAACACATATTTTCTTAGAACAACCCTGCTGGCTGCTTCTGTTATTAGTAGACCTGGCATGATCCAGCTAAGTGAATGTTAGGGAGGCGAGCTTAAAATTGGAAACAAAAAATGCTTTATTACAACTCTGTACCTAGCCTATCTACGGATGAGTTTAATAACTTTAAAATAAAATGTGAAGAAACTATAAACAATATTAATAGACGCTTCCCATATGATAGTAACTTCATTTAATACAATATATTCTTACTTTGAGGTAGACTAGCTTCTAGATTTTCACAAAAGAACCAGGAACACAATTATGTGTGCGAGCGTAGCCAATGACCTACTTACAACCTGTCAATCTGGTTTTCGTAAGAAGGACTCGTGCGTTTCTCAATTACTAGTTATTACCCATGAAATCTTTCAAAACTTTGACGCGTGTCCCTCCCTGATATCTCTAATGCTTTTGATAAAGTCTGACATGAAAATCGTATGTGTTTAATGGATCTCCAGAGAGTAGTTATGAACGGTCAAACGTCCTCTTAGAAAGCTATATTAGCTGGAGTTCCACAAGGTTCTATACCAGGTCCTCTATTTTTCTAAAGTCAAGCGTTAAAATATCTCTTTTCTCTGTAAAAACTGATAGGAATTTGTTTTCCAACGAGCTGAATTGAATTGGGACTGATAGATAGAAGATGATGTCGGCGACTGTCTTTTTTTTACAAGATTAAAACTGGACATACTGCGCCATATTTTAAATAAATTACTTACAGCTACAAATACTACTTCTTACAGCGTTAGAACAACCCACCAACACAATTTTTTTAAACCCGAACCGAGCGATTTCAGGGTACTTTCTTCCCATTTTGTTCAAAAATTGTGGAATGGACTTGATCCTAATATGCAAAAACTTCCTTCTTCAGCTGCATTTAAACGAGAACTTCTAAATTTTATACGTCCGGTTTCCAAACCTATCTATAATATACACCACTCAAACGGTTTAAAGTTGTTATCAAGATTAAGGTTGCGTTTTAATCACCTACGGGAACACAAATTTCGTCATAATTTTGCTGATACATTTGATTCCTTCTACGATTGTATGTACTCCAAACAAAGAAGTAGTCTTATTCGTGATCTCCATCAAATATCAATTTCTTTTCTACCATACAGTGATTATTCTCTTACTATACTAACGTTCTTCTTTATGGAGATGACAACCTTTCTGATATTTTAAATGGAAAAATTATTCTTGCTGTCATCGAATATTTGATAAAATCACAACGTTTTTAAGAACCATTATTTTAAAATTAAATCCACTCCGCGCTTGAGCCCTTTACATATTTATTTTCCCTAATATTTCTCTAAAGTAATCCCTGACGATATTACATTTTGTGTCTTGCGAAGGTCTCTGTCTTATATGTTTGTTATTTGTGCTGTATCAGTATTTGATCATCTCTTTTTTTTGTTAGTATTATATTTTTGTTTAGTGTGTGACTAAAGTAATTAGAAAAAAAAATATCGGAAGTTTTCTAGTTGAGCAGTTGGGTGGGAATTTCTGTATCCTTTATAGGAGCTTTATTAAATATAATCAGTAGGTTATGGTCACTCCAGGAAACAATAGACACATTCCTCTAAATTATGGTCACTCCAGGAAACAATAGATATATTCCTCGAAATTATGGTCACTCCAGGAAACAATACACATATTCCTTGAAATTAGTTTAATAAGAAAAAGGTATATCCACGTAAAATGTTGTCTATTCCTAATCTTTAATCCTTTAATGCATAAGCATACCTCCTGGTTATATTAAACTCCCCTTTGAATTCTTTATAGGTATATGATGAACCAGGGGGGTGTTATCAATTTTACCAAATTTGTTTTATACTATATTTTCAATAACTAACCCCCTGGAAAAAGCAAAGTAGTAAAGAAATGACCAATGATTTGATTCCTTTCCGGGGACAATGCTTGATATAATTAACCCTTTATTTTTGTTTATTAGCTCTAAGAGATGATGGAATGGATCACTGGTTAAAGATCTACTGTTGCACCAACATTCAATAAATGTTTATGCACCGAGATTGACAAATCGCGAAAATGACAGTCAGTGAACACTACAGTCAGTTTGAAGACAGTCCACTTTTTAAATTGAAAAGAAGATTGCTTTTAATTTCTTTTTCCATGCGTATGTTTTTCGCGGGAGTGGAGTATTCAGTGATACTGCCTTCTGCCTTGTTATATTTGCAAGGTTTGGGAGCTAGCAATATATACATGGGAATTGCGATCGCAGCATACCCAGTATCAGCTATGATATCACTGCCAGTAGCTGGCTACGTCTATGATAAGACGTTAAAGTTGAAAGAAATCACCTTCGTTTTGAACGCGTTTCAGATACTCGGGAATATCTTATATGCCTTACCGTATTCTGTATGGCTACCTATAATGGGAAGATTCATTGGTGGTCTGGGGGACGGATTTATAGCTTGTTCATCCGGAGAAATAGCGCGTCTGTATTCAAAGGAGGATCGAGTTTCAGTTTTATCGATAATGGAACTTGGTCGAGTGTTTGGTCTGATTGTTGGACCCGCTTTAAATTTTTTTATTAGTAAAAAAAGTTATGTGATATATACGTGGACGTTGGATTTTAAAACTTTACCCGGTGTGATAATGGCATGCGGTTGGCTGGTTATGGAGTTCATGACCATCTGTTGTGTGTTCAACTTGGCTCGGGACCTAGATTGTGTATCTGATAAAGAAACTATGAGTTTGATCACAGAAGACATTCTTGATAGCGAAGAAGACGAAATCGAAGAAGACGAAGTCGAACCTCTTAGAATTAAAAACACTAATGACGACTCTTTGCTATATACGGATGATTTTGATACACATGCATCAGAATTGTCAGAAATTAAAAGTAACTTTTCAAAGGAAGATATAGAAGAAGAAGAAAAAGAAGAAGAAGACGAAGAAGAAGTGAATGAACGAATTGGATCAGAAAAGCGTAAAGTGAGTAAAGAGAATAGCGAAGATGACGATACGTATTGGAATGGCTGGAGTTTACTTTCGGAGATTTGTTCATTCGAGCTGTTAGTTCTTTTCTATGTTGATTTAGTTCTTTGGTTCTCGCAAACACAATTCGAAATTCTACTACCCTACATAACAGAATTTGATTACCACTGGGAGCCTAAAATTACTGGTCTTGTTTACATGTTTGGAGGATTAGAACTTATACTCATATTTCTTCTGATAATGTGTATGGCTAGAATGTGCCCTGTTCGAGATGGTTATATGTTGATATTTTCATTAGTGCTGACACAAATATCTCTAGGTTTATTAATTTACGAAGGTTTCCCAAAGGATCTCAATACACGGATAACAATATTTTTCTGTACATGTGTGACGGGGTTTGCAGCGGTTCCATTCAACTTAGTTTGCACAAAGTCTATTATAACGAAACTGATCCGACCAGAGTTACAAGGTACCGTTCAAGGTATATATTCGTCGGTGTCCAGAATTGCTCTGATAGGTGGACCAATTTTGAGCAGCATTGTTTTCAACAGACGGCAGATGTATGGAGCCATCGCTTCCTGTACCTGTTTCTTTGCTATCATTTGCTTGTTTGCTTGTCTCAATAAACTAAAATCCAGAGAGAAAAAGATGGCACGTTGGATGAAAGAACACCCACGACACAATTAAATCTTCTTGAAATGAAAATTTTATATGTGATTTATAGAGAGGTTGAGCAACCGAGATTCTACGACGACACCGTAAAAGATTCCAACATGGAGGTAGTAGAAATTCGGCTATCAAATTTGTAGTTAAGCAAAACAAAACATTCAAATGGCAGATTTCTATCAACCTGATCACCTACGCAGGGAGATTTGACTTTAATGGTTCTTAAAATCATAACCAACAACCGTAAATTCGGCGTATATATCTGTGACAAGAAATCCGCTGTATTACCTTGTAGTAGATGGTTTTTATACGACGAAGCGGGGAAACATACAGGTGACAAATATCCTACACAACTGAGGTTTCCAGAGCTCCTGTACTACGTCGTCGTCGTATAATCTCTGTTGCTTAACCTCTCTTATAATTTATTGAATGAAGGCACGCATTTTACTATTTTACATATACAGTTGGAAAAGAGCGCCTCCATGTGTTTGTCATTCATTACCTCGACAGATTTACATATTAATACTGAAAGATCAGACATATAATGGTAACTCTGTTTTATATATCTATCTCGCGTAAGGATACAGTACAACACTCTCGATATAACCATGGACGTCCATGATATAACAAACTCTGAATGGAACGCGAAAAAAATTCGTTACACGAAAATCTGTTTGACCTAACTAAAATGTAAAAAGTTCTTCAAAACATTGTCAAGGATCCTAATAAGATATTTTAAATATGAAATCGAAGAACCACAAAACATAGAAGGTACTAATTTTGATATGTTCAAAGTGAAGGGTATACATTTTGTTCACCTCAATATTAATAGCCTTTGCCTAAAATTAATGAACTTTATTTGATTGCTCACAAATTAAAACCAGATATAATAGGCCTTACCGAATCTAAACTTGATAACACGGTCCTGGGTGGGGAAATTATTATTGAAGGCTATAATGTAATGCGATTGGATAGAAATAGACATGGAGGGGGAGTTGCATGTTATATTAGAAATGATGTATACTTTAATAAAAGAAATTACTTTTCTAAGGATATGGAAAATATATTCTTAGACATTTTGCTACCAAATTCAAAGCCAATTTTACTAGGTATTTTGTATAGACCACCTAGTCAATCACACTTTCTTAATTATCTCTCCACTGCCATCTCCAATTGTGAAAATATAGACCTCTAAATCTGGAAAGAAGAAACTTTTCTTTTCAGCCTACGACAACACAAATAGTTTCTAAATTGCTTGAAGAAATAAATCCTGCTAAAGCAATAGGTATTGATAATATATCAGGAAAATTTCCTAAAGATGGTGCTAAAATTTTAGCAGAACTAATCACACAACTCTGTAATTTATCAATACATTTAGCCTCTTTCCCAGACAATTGCAAAATTACAAAAATCAAGCCATTATATGAAAAACAATCAAGTCTAGAACCTAAAAATAATAGACCAATACCACTCCTTCCTCTCGAATCCAAAATATTTGAAAATATAATACACAATCAAACCCACGAGTACCTTGATGAAAATAATATATTATATAGATATCAATCTGGATTTAGAGCCAAACATTCTACAGATACTTGCCCTTCTTTGTTAAACGATAAAATTATAAATGGATTTGATGAAGGAAAACAACTCACAGGTATGGCGCGCCGAACAGGACTTTATTACTTACTTCAATTTTATAATACTATGTGTTCAATTGTAATA
>JANTOQ011064212.1:0-17337 GCA_027564595.1 Bythotiara depressa | reverse complement strand
ATTTCTGAAAAGTAGAAGGTTGTGGCTACTACCATGCCAAATTATAGGTTCGTAGCACCTTTAATTAAAATTTTAAGGGGGGGGGTAATTTTACCCCCCCCCCCCCCAACCGTTTAACGTCCATCAAATAGCCCAACCAAAATAGGGTTAAAATACATCAGAAATTTGGAACAACAGGCGTCATCACGCTCCGACTCAGAAAATCCAAAAATTGTCAATACTGTAATTTTCCATCTTTGGAAATCACAAGGCTCTGGTGTCCTGTTACAGTAATGAAAGCATATTTACATAAGACACACATCGATCCCAAGCTACCACCTTTTTGGTATGACAACAAGCCATTGACCTCGAAAAATTCTAATAGCAGGAGTCAATGAGACGTTTTTCAGTTTCTATTCTATACGATCTGGTGCAGCGAGCACAGCTGCCTCTCGGAGTGTTCCTTCGTGGTTAATACAGAAATTAGGACAGTGGAGTTCTGAGTTTTATAAAACATCCACGTCCATATAGAGCTATACGGAAGGCACAGAACTCAATGACCCTGTATATCTGCAGAGGAAAGTTACATTCTAACATCGATGTGCTACTCTGGGGCTTGAAATTTTTAATTTGCATATTTTAACATTTAAAAGTGCGTCTGTTTGGACCTACATTCAAAGGATTCAACTTTTGTTAATGAAGTACCTATTGTTTACGTTCATTGTGGTCATTCAGTGAGTGGGTACGCATTGGTAGATCTTAACAACTATGTGTGTACATTCAATGTCCTGTCATTATTCATTTTCGTGCTTACTGATTGGATGATGTCATAAGTTAATATTTCTGCTAATACAGTCAAACCTGTATTACCGACCATCTGGCCATAATGACCACTTTCAGCTCCCTTTATACACCTGGGATCTGGCTCTTTGTTTAGGGTCACCCATGCGGAGTTTATTGGCTATGACGGCTCTCATGGTTATGGGTCACCAATGCGAGCCTGTTGGCTGTGACGTCTCTCATGGTTAGAAGTCTCCCATGAGGGGTTTGTTGGCTGTGATAGCTCTCATGGTTAGGGGTCACCCATGCGAAGTTTGTTGGCCTGACGGCTGTCGTGGTTCCTGGCAGAGTATACTAGCTATGGATATTTTCTTGGTTCTGACTATCATCATTCGTCTGTTTATACACGATAGGTTTATATTTCACGATTGTGTTTTCTTTTCGCGCGGACATGCGGTTGGGAATATTTATATTTATATATATTTATACACCAAAAAAGGTACATATTTTAAGGTGAAAATCTCATCATCTCTAGAGAAATGCTTGCCAAGCTTATACGCCAATACTGACTTATTTCTTCCCAGAGAATTGTAGTGAGCGGCTTTAAATTACCTGAATATGCGTAACTCGTTAGTTAACGTGGAAAGATGCAGAAAATATTAATTTATTAACAAATACTCTTTTGTGGAAATATTTATTTTCAATTGTTACATACGATTAGTGAAAAGGTAAAGATAGCACGAAAGTGATAACAAATTAATTATGTGCATAATTAATTAGGAACAATACCCCAAACAATGGATTTTTTGCGCAAATATATTTGCGGAACAGCATAGGCTCGTAACGTGAAATTGGCATATTACTACCTTAAGCGTCACTAAAACAGGATACAACCCGTTGTTAAGGGCGTTGCTAATGCCACATATTTGCACGTGGTAATGAATGGCAGTATTTTTACAAGGAAAGCAATTTTTATATGGCTTTTGAGTGTCAAAATCGGATTCTACGGAAGGTTTTAGTTTGTAAAGAGACCATAATACTCAAATTTTGAGGGTCTTAACAGCCATCGTTGACTTAACACATGGTAATCTCATGTTTTTGTAATGCTATGAGAGAAACATAAAACGGTTTAGTGATTTCGTTTTAAGGTAGTAGAGTACCCTAATAAGTACCACATTTACTAGTGTATGATATTTAATTAAATACAATTTAAATCTAAAAATCGTTTTAAACATTTTGTAGACTAAAATATATGTCATAGTCACGGAGCAACCAAGAGTTATGCATATTTTTAAAGGAAACTGACAATTTCTTAAGGAAATGGAGCTCTTAGAGTAAAACAGGGTAGTTTCCTTATTTAAAAAAATTATTTCACCCTAATAATAACGATAAAAACATTACCTATATACGCCACATGTTTTATGTGACGCAAAAAAACAAAAAACAACAGACGATGATAACTAAAGGCTTGTTAAATTTTGTGTATAAAATTAAAACGACACACCCAAAGTTTTTCGTGCTAATTATTTGTTTGCTTAGTATGCCCAGAAAAATTGTTTTTTCACAGTGAAACTTTTTTATCCTAATTTGTAAGCACATTTTCGATGCTACCTTAACTTAACAAGAATTTATACACTTTGAAAAAACTTTCATTGTTTGTTCTCAAAATATAAATAGAATACACCTACATTTTTCCGAATACATGGACCACGTTTTTATGCAAACTTGCGCGGAAATTTTGGAACAAACTATAAAACAACACGGAGAAATGTATATGTATATGTATATGTATATGTGATATTTGTTTATATTTTTGTTTAGTTTGCGATATATTATTAAGGAATATTTGAATATTTGAATTCGGATTCGCTTGGTATGGTTAGAAATCTATTGGTTTAAATGATCATAACTAACTAAAGTTCACTAATAAGAGTTTGAATGTACAGCGGACCTCCCTAAAGCGAACATCCCCTAAAGCGGACACCTCCATTAAGCGGACAAATATTTCGTCCCGGATGAATTTTTATTGAAACCCTTATAGTACAGCCTCTGTAAGGTGGACCTCTATAAAGCGGACACTCTCTAAAGCGGACAGTTTTTATCGTGCCACGCGACTATTTCTATTGTATTTTACCTCCATAAAGCGGACAGTCATGAAATTTCAAAAGGTATAGACAAATAATTTATGTTTTTCGTTTATTTCCGTCCATACGTTTTGATACACACGTCTTGTTTAATTTAGTGTCTCTAAAATCTTAGCTTGCACCCAGCACACAGCCTTCTCTTGCCCATAAATGGTATAGAACTAGTTTAAATGATCATAACTAACTAAAGTTCACTGATAAGAGTTTGAATGTACAGCGGAACCTCCCTAAAGCGAACATCCCCTAAAGCGGACACCTCCAGTGGAACCTCCCTATCTACTCTTCGATTTTATGAAAAAATTTTGCACAACCTCTCGAAAGCGGACACCTCTCTAAAGCGGACAAAAAGTTTGGTCCCGCAAGTGTCCGCTTTATAGAGGTTACACTGTAGTTACATTTTACCAATCGATATAAGGATACATTTTGAGGTTGTAAGTATCTGAGTTTTTAGGTGAATAAAAGTTTGACTGTATTGAAACGCCTCGCGAGTATAACGAACTAATTACCTTAAGTGCTGATTCTCACTGATTTATGCTACCAAACCCTTCACAAAGGGTTATTTTATCTACACATGTGTCACGTATACGGTCACAGCTTTTGTTGAGGAGGGAAGGGGACACTTTATATTTTTGTAGTAAACCGTGCATCTTAAGGATAAATTATAATTTCGATTGTAAATTAAAAAGAACTTGCATAAACTTTACTTTAAAAATATGTCCAAATTAATGTAAGCGGATAAAACCGATCAAGAACCCAAGTTAGTTATAACAAAGAATTCGTGTCACTGTGGCTCGTAGTCTAGCTGATTCAAGTGGCCATGAAAGTGGGAAACAGACCCCCGTGGAACTTAACTACGTAAATCATAAGTAAAAAATATTTTCCACTTATACTACAGGCAGCAGTGCTGACACGAGTTCTTCTACACTTTATTGCTGGGCTGAAGTAAGCTCTACTTGCTTGTACATCAATGCATCTTTACGCTTAAAAGGCATTATTTCTTTACCCAAACCTGCATGTTACTTTAGTAATTTACTTCTAAATAGCGGGCGGCATGTATTTTTACTTTTAGCCTCCATATCGCTTCTTTAAATGAAGTAGACAGAGCACTGATAAAAACAACTTAAAAACTACCCCTTAGCTAAAATATTTACTTTGTTTTTGCAACTTCCGCGACTGTTTTAAAGCACCTGTAAACATACCCCCTAAATAAGACATATATGTTTAAACACTTTTTTGGGTTCATTTACTCTGGCGTGAAGATAACGATTGGCCACAGAGACATTTTACATTTTGTCAATGATTGAAACTATAAACCGATGTTGTGGACCAGATGTTAATTGTACAGCGAGCTGATGAATGTTTATTTTGCGTCAGTTGTAACTGCCGGTCCTTTCTACACAAACTGGCGTAATTCAATAATTTGAGAAACGGAAGAGAAGTGAGTAAAAAATACAGATGCTTTAAAACTAAAGCAAAACAACAGAAATCAATTTGCTACACCCTAACAAGGCTTGACCGCATCAAACTTTATGCGATGTGCAGGAGATTTGATGACACAGATAAATATCGTGGTGGGGTACATGCGGAGATGTTGACTTTGTATAGCGCGCTTCAAAACCGATTCTTGTTCGCTTTCCTGCAGGAGTCTCCTGAAAACAAATACTCTTAAGCAAGTGCCATGTGCAAATATTTGGAGTTTCTGTGAGGGGAAATAAGAAAGAAATGTATTAACAGTAGTTGGACAGAGTAATGTCTCGCTGAAACTATTTATTGACAAAGATACATAGTAACATGTATATATATATATATATAAGATTCTTCTCAGTAACCAAATATAAGTTCAACTACAATGTGCTAAGGTTATTACAGAACTACAATGTGCTAAGGTTATTACAGTCTTCGAGATAATAACCTGGTTTATAACCAGGTTCATATAAAATGTTTTCACATTAATAAAAGAATGCCTGATATCAGCAAACAATATATACAGAGGATGGTTATTTGTTTTCCTTATTTTCCATTTCCATTAAACTCTGGTTAAAAAGTTTGATTTTTCGACTCTTTGAAACACGTCATAATGGCGTTAACCGTAAAACCTTTAACACATGTCTTGCCACCACACTTCTCAAAGTTTCAGCTTAAAATTCCATTTAACCTGGTTGTTGTTAAGGTTGTTTCTTTAACTTTGATATACATTTATAAATAGTATACATTTATCATATAATTTGTTATTCTTCTGGTCTTTCTTTGCATGACTGATGTTCTTCTTCAACTGTTTGCACGGTTCCATTTTTATCTAAACCAAACATTCGTGGAAATAATAGTAATAGGGAAAATAAAGTAGATAACAAATGTACTTTCAAGGGAAGTCTAAACTTCAAGTGAGACTTTATTCACATTTCAAGGGAAGTCTAAACTTCAAGTGAGACTTTATTCATATTTCAAGGGAAGTTTCAAGTAAGATTTTATTCATACATAAACGAGGTTTTTCACCAATCTCGCTTCCCGCTGATAAGAGAAGTATCTCTATAAACATAGTACAACATTTAAATCATTCAGGTCCATGACATAATAATCACATCTTTTCATTATAAATTATAATACTGGACTGACAAACGCCAATATATTCCATGCATTAAAGTGAGACGTTATAAAATATTTAAATTTAAATTTTTCCATTACAGCAATGCAACAAATAATTTCTAAATATTGCAAATATTTGAAGATCGGCTATTTTCTTTTGTTTTCATCCTTGACTTGTAATCTTTTTATATGGTTTATTGAAAAGGGTTTTTTGGTGGTCGCTTTCCATTTCAAAAGAATGCCGCCTTCTCGAAAGTGATTTGGTGTATAAATATTGCTGTATATTTCAGTACTTAATTACCGGCAACTTATTGTCAGAAATATATTTTTGTATCGTAAAACCACGTCAAGTTCCTATGGTTGGTCCAAACATAATTAAAATACTCGTGTGGCGTTTATTATTTGTTATTTGTTATTCGTCTAAAGTGATTGGTATACATATAAACAGAAGTTAAATTATTGGTTTTATTCTTATGTAATGAATGTTTGTTGAGGGGGCCTGCTAGCCACCTTGCCGATGTCTTATCATTGGCGTCAATAAATTATAATTTTTTCAAAAGCGTAAACCAGAGTAAGTAAAAGAGATTCGAGTTTGTTATGCCAAGCCACAAACACATAATAAATGCTTACTTTTTTTATCTCTCTTTCGTCCACGTTGATTGCTTCTTTGCCATTTCAAAATAGCACCGTCTAGATTATACTGTTTGCATTTTGCCATGAAGAAATCGCATTTGTTGTTATAAAAGAATCCATCAGTTGCACAAATTTTCGTTTCCTTTTGCAACTTTGATGTCATTTTTGCCAAAAGTTTCTTAGCTTTTCCTACAGCCTTTTCCACCTTCGCTTTCTTTCGTAGCGGTTTTCCCCCGTTCTTGTTAATTAATTTTTCTAACCGTTTCTCCTTCTTTTCCTGTTGTTCCCTTTGCTTTCCAATCCTAGTTTCCAATATTTGCACCCATGGACATACACTCAACTTTGTGCAATTGGTACACTCACCAAGGTATAAAATCCTGAGAAGTTTGTCTTTCTTGCAGTGCTTAGCAATGTTGAATGAACACTTATCGTAAGTCTTTCCATCCGATGCGCATATTGTTGTTTCAGCTATATCTTTTTGTTTTTGTTTCATCCTTTGCTTGGGTTTGGAGATAGTTTTAGTACAAACTGACATTTTAGTAGGGTACCATTTCAGTTCACTATCTTTCTCACATCGAGCTTTTGAAAACTCACAGAAATCTGGATATTCCACCCCATTTGACCCACAAATAATACGACGCTTATTTCTACGCCCGCCTGATTTCTTGGCTTCGGTAGACACTAAGAAAAGAAATAAAACCAATTACTACTGCTCAGAAATTAACAGCCCAACCCGGCTGCTCTTCTTTTTCTTTCTTTCTTTCTTTCTTACTTTGTTTTGCTGGTAGTTGTTTTCAGAAGCTTAAAACTACCCTCTTGAAGTATGAAATAAACATTTATTAACATTTATTTACCTTTGTTTACGGGCCATTAGCGAGTAACTAGCATCATAATAAACAGGGGTTGTTGCAATTTATATAAACTTAAAGAATTCATTAGGAAATATTGAAACCGACAAAATAACATTCCATTGCATTTTGCTTCGTAATAAATTAACCTTATATGGTCATGAGATAGCCTTATACTGTTATCCGATTTGTAATCCACACTTATTGACCTGGTTTCACGATTCAAGACAGTATTTTTTTATGAAAACGGATTCTTCCACATTTGATGTATAAATGAAAATTTATACTATCATAAGGAAATAAGATGAAGGAAAAATATATCCTATATTATAACATTTTCGCTTCCAACAGTTGACAACTAAATAAACTAGAAACTAAAGGTAATAAACACAGTATTGTAAAGTAATAAACACAGTATTGCAAAGTAATAAACACAGTATTGCAAAGTAATAACACAGTATTGCAAAGTAATAACACAGTATTGCAAAGTAATAACACAGTATTGCAAAGTAATAACACATTATTGCACTTTAGCCAGTGCAATGTTTAATTTCTGTCAACAACAATGTTTAATTTCTGTCAACAACAATATTGAATTTCTGTCAACAACAAAATGGAATGCCCTGTCAAATTGTACCAACAGGCATAGTATCAAACTATTGACTGCACTCCCAAAAAAGTTTTATTTAAATTTGATATATGGAAGAAAATAATTAAATTAACGAATGAGTGATACTTCATAACAACCGAAGTCATAGCAGAAATGAAAACTTGGAAACACGTTGGAAAATAAAGTTGTTTAAAGCTGATAACCCCCCCCCCCCCTCCCCCCTGCTTTCTCAAGTACGATAACTATAATGAAGAGGTATAGATATATATAGAAAAATATGTGCTAAAGAATTAAAAGTTTTAACACCTTGTTTAAAAGAAAGTTAAATTAGTTTATGTAGATTTAAATGCGAATCAAATAAACACAAACTCAAAAGGTCACTTTACAAAATAATGAAAACAAATATTTTCCTTGGTCGTTACAGCTTCTTTATAATGGTGTTCATAAACAGAGCACTGCGGTAGAGGGGAAGTATAAATTAAGCACGTTTTTCCATATGTAAGCATTTCAATTGTGTTTGTGTAACGATTTTCCGTAACTTAACCGTAAGTTGTTTACATTGAGTTTTATTCATTTAAAAGAAACGTTCTGTAACCTCCTCTTCTGTTCCCAGCAAGACATTGGTCACTGCGCTACAAATATAGGTTTAGACAATAGACATATAAGCTTATATGCCCAGGCTCAGATACCACCTTCCACAATCCATGTTAACTTAATCCATCCTTCACCACCCATCATCATTCAAAAACAAAAATAAATTCCCAATCTTACATCCAAATGAACAGAAACTCACTTCTCTCACATGTGGTCCACTAAACGTACCCCCAAGACAGCTTACAAAGTTTTATTTTTGAGAATATAAAAGTGTATAAATATTTTGATAAGCGGATCATCCCATCTCATTTTTCCAAACATCATAAAAGACAACTCCATAGCCCCATATACGGAACAGTAGCACATTCGTGCCTATGGATGCCACGAGTGATGCCTGTAACGAAATATGAGAATTTGCTCCTGTGGTGCACTATTGTGAAATGTGTATATTTGTAAAACTCTAAGAACTGAAACATTAGGAGAGAGCCCTATTCACTTTTTATATATACTATTCGCTCGTACTCTCATGAATATTGTCACATCCCGAATAATAATAAATCATCAGCCTCTAATTGGGTGCAGTGTTTGTTAATTAAAAAATACATTGAAAAAATGATATTTTGATATTTTTACATTTTCAAACTTATATTTAGATTTAAAAAGCTCAAAAGGTTAGTAAGAGACTTGAAATGGTATATTTCAAGTTTATTTATCGAATGATAAAGTTTGATTAAACAACATTAGAGAACACGACAACTTTTTTTAGCTTTTCAACTTCAGCATAGACCTTTCCCAAGTTAACGACGTCATTTTAAAGTGGGGACAAGTTGGGATTTTGACCCACTCCTTGTGGTCTAACGTGCCTTCAACCTTCTAACATATATTCCACATTGTTCCAATTGACTTGCCACAAGAAAAAGGATTTGACCATGGAGAGAAATATTTATTTAACAGAATGAAAACACTTTTCCACGTTTCTCACAGAAAATAGTAATATTCCTCTTTTTCTCTCCTTTTATCCTCGCCATTTTAGCCATTTTGAATTTCAGTAGCCTGATTCTGATTTTTACCTTTATCTACACCGCCTTAAGTAATCGGTTTCATTAAAAATGGTACACTTTGGAAAATGATACTATCCTCCGTGGAGTCCGAAAATACTATATTAGGAAAATAATAGCTAGGAAAAATGGCAAAGAAAGTTCAAACTTGGCAACTACACCTTGCGTAATAGGTTATTTAAGAAAAGAAGCATCCAAACCAGATCGGGATTGGTCAAATGAAGATAATGTTAATTAATATTATTAATTTGACGATGAGATGGTTTTGTCCAAATGTATCAATTAATCGAGATGAAGTACCGCGAGAAATAAAGAGAATCACATTATTCAACACACCCTCACAAAAATAATTCATGGTAATCATGAAATGTGAATTAAAAATATATATTCCATAATTATCATGAAATATTTCAATTCATCCTCACCACTGTAATTTATGACAATCATAAAATGTAAAATAATCGTTTATAAGGAGAACATGCTCTAACACTAACCCTGACCGTACCAAAACTATTTTTCCAGGCTACCAACCCCTACATCCTACCGAATATTTAGACGTTTCGTTTCGCCTATGGCGCGATAAACGTTTATAAAAATAGTTACACTTTATGTGTTAATACAAATCACCAATTATCTTAAGCTTATAACCAAGAAAAAGACAGCGGTACTTTTTAAATTTCATGGTTATCATATTTCAACATAGTCACCTAAAAAAAATGACTATTATATCCAATTGGTAAATCGCCACAAATGACTATTATAATCATTTTAATTTTCCCGAATTGACTATTATAGTCATTTTTTTAAGTCATGAATTAATTTTCTTTACGGAAATATTCCCTAACCCTGACCCTATCGATAAAAAAAATTGAAAGTTACTTTAAAAAAAATGAAAAAAAATAAAAATTAAATACGTCATTTTTAGTGCGTCACAAGCACAAAAAAAAGCAATAACTTCATATATAACTTTTGCTTGTTGTAATGATTATTTCTAAAATGACTATAATAGTCATTTCGCCTAAAATAAAATGACTATAATAGTCATTTGTAGGAGATTTACCAATTGGATATAATAGTCATTTTTTTAGGTGACTATGTTGCATATTTGTATACGGATATGTTGATGGCTTAGATCACCCTACCCAATGATACAAGGAAATTCTTTTTCTGTACATAAAGCGAGAAAGTAATAAACTTTCCAACTGTCATGTTTTTTATGGGACCGCCAGAGCCTAAAAGGACGGTGGGGCAAATGGCAGGATCACTAGAAGACATAGAGTTGTTCCATGTGTGAAAGGCGATGTTAATAATGATTTTAACCTTACTCTTTCAGGGATTGGATATCAACGTGAATTCATAGGCAAGCACCATGTTTCAAATAACTATGTCCGAGATAATGTTACTCGTTACTATTTGTAGCCTAATTAGACGACAAACTTTTCTAATTACAATTTGTTTCTTGTTGATACGCGCCGTAACCCCCAGAGGATTTGACTGCTTTGATTATCAGCTAGTAGAGAACTACGAATTGGCCAATTAAAGGAGGGAATTTTAGCGGGAACTATCGCGAGAACAGATTTTTATGAATAAAAAATTTAATAAAACAACACAGGGTACACCTCCTGGTTATTGTAAAAAGTCTATCAGACACCACTTTATATCAGACACCACCAATTTATATCAGACACCACTTTATACTTTTATGAAATCCAACTATCAGACACCACTTTATACTTTTATGAAATCCAACTATCAGACACCACTTTAAACTTTTATGAAATCCAACGATGTCTTATTACCCTGTACAAATTTATTTTCATTTTTATTTTTATTTCCCCAATTTAAAAGCTTTTGAAAACACGAAACAGCAAAGAAATGAGTAATGATTTGATATATTTCAACGTTTGCCGTTCGTTACACCAATGTATCAAGAATAATTCTAAACTTTTAAAAGTTTTAACATTCAATACATGTTCTGTTGTAATGTAAAAATGTCTTCTGATGCTCGTTTTTGATATTTGTTACAACGTTATCAAGAATGTAGTACAAGGGCCTAAATATATATCTAAATATCGCATTTCTTTGCTTATAGGTAAGACACAAATAATTCCATTGAGATTATGAAAACGTTATTTTGTGAACAAAGAAGAGATTTCTTTGGGTCCTTGTTATTAAATATAACACTTTTAAATAAATTTCTTCTCGATTTCAGTAAAAACATTTGCCATATTTTTGTTTTCGATTTCAGTAAAAACATTTGCCATATTTTTGTTTATGAAACACAAACCAACAAGAAATATCTTGATTTAGATATCTCTTAGTTCAATGCATATAAATGAATATTTAGTAACAAATTTTACTTACCCAAAAGTACAACAAAAAGTATTGTCACAAAAATCTTCATTCTTATATCCTTCTTATCGTATTCGTGTGTGGCTTTGCTGTATCTTGACTTGTTTAAAACTGCCTGATAAATTTTGGTTTTTATATCAAATATTTCTTTAGACAACCACAATATTTGCGTTGCAACCCATTTGACGTACTAACAGTAATCCCATGACTCTAATAACAAAACGTAAATGAAAACTGTTCATGATAGTGCTATTTCGCAATTACTTTTATTTCCATACTAGGGATATATTGTTCGTAACTGGTTTTTACCAACAGCAAAAGTCATGTCTTTGCATTTTATCAACTTAGTAATAAATATTTATTTAAAATGCTTAATTTTGATTTTACTATTGTTGTATTATTTTATACTTTGTTTACAATTAAATGAAGAAGTCCGATATAGATTACATATTGGGGAGGGAAACTCTCCTCAGCGTGTATGAAAGAGGAAAAGAAAAGCGTCAAGTATTATTTTCCAAAGGGAAAATCCTGTGATTGTTTTGAAAATAGTTGTCCAAGAAAATTAAAACTTTAATAGGTGTGTAGCCTTTATATCAAATTTGCTAAATTTCACAGGCACCAGATTACTGACAGAAAACGCTTGTCTAGAAGCAGGTTTTTACGGGTTTCTTCCGGTTTTATACATTTTGGCAGAGACTCGCTCACAAAACATCTAAAAATAAATGTATATTGAACATCTACGAAGAAAAGTATAGGATGATTCGAAAGAACGAGTAAAGAAAGTATTAACGATGTTACAGGAAGACACATTCATCTAGCTACATGTGGAAACCGCGTTAACATGTGTTGATGTGTTGGTTTGAAAGGTCACAGCTTTAGTGTTAACGTTGAACGTTTTAACGATTATGTCAACAATCGCGTATGACATGTTCACCGTCATTTATCACCAGTCGCTTATGTGTGTTATTAGGTGTGGATTATCCGTTTATTTTAGGTACATGCCCTTGAAAAACTAAATTGATAGCAACTAAGTAAGTAAATATATAATAAAAAAACAAGTACTTATGATGAAGGTGATAGATGATAAATAAAAATGCGTCAAAATGTTATGTTTTAAAAATCTTTATATAACATGTTATCTTTGTAACATAACAATCTAAAGCTTCTTTATTTAATCTTTGTTATCAAGTTTTTAACCCATATAAATATAAATAAACGTCTACAATCCAGATCTGAAATGTTGTAGTAAAATATAATAATAACATAATCTTAAATTAATAGGTTCTTCCTACTAAATCGTGGCTTTGATAGTTTATGAAAAGAAAGTTTGATGCTTACAGAAAAAGCTGACCACAGAGGAAAGACGCCTCCGTGATGGAATTGCACAGAAACAGGCTACGTTTTAAATTTTAAATAAATTTATACTTGCTGAAGTTTCGTCGGACATATTTTACAATATTTTCTATCCATGAGCCTCTGCGTAGAAGAGATGGAAGAGTCCTATAGTTTTGAACTTCTCATCCAACGAGGGATACTCTTTTAGAAAACGAATTGTAAGGAATTATGTTAAAATTATAAGGAATAAATGGTAAAATGGTAGAATGGTTTAGCTTACAATGATAAATATATACTTTTACATCACTCTCCGTTGCAGAGCTTCTAAATACCTTAAAATTGTAGGAGGTATCTCGTAGCCAATATTTTCCGTACAAAAATACAATTGACGGTTATGTAAATCCTATCACGTGGCCTCCAGGACCACCAATATTGAGATTTTGTATTTCAGTTCATTTATATTCCCGGATGATAATAATAATTAATATATGTTTTCCAATTGCTTGAATGTTAAAAGTTGACATCTTTCCGACAGCACATCAAGAAGGATGTACAAGGGATGAAACTAACATTAAATGCAAAAAGTTTCGTCAGATAAAGATTTGGCGAAAAAGGTTTCGGACGGATTTGGGAAATTTCGGACAAAACTTTCGGACAATATAAAATTGGTCAAAAGCCATTTACGCCTCAATAAACAGCGAACGCAAGAGTGTTTTGATGTCACAAACCCCAAAAACACACGAAATTTCAGCTCTTTTCTAAGTTTTCACTTATCAGATATAGTTATGAGAGAATAAACAATTTTGAAAACAGATATTTTATTCTTTTTTCCTATTAGTCATAAGCCTAAAAGAGCTGTTTGTCGTTTTCTTTTAAATATTCAAAGTTCAAACAGTTTCGGCGTAACAAAGTTTCGGACTACATGTTGTTCGAAACTTTGTCACGCCGAAACCTTTTGCCTTTAATGTATGTAAAAATTGAATCATGACCTACTTATGCCAGAATTATATCTTAAGCTGTGTAGTTATTTGTGACAGCAATGACATATGGCCAATATGTAACCAAAACTGCTCTTCTTTGGCGGTAACAAGTTAATCCAAATATATATATTTGTTCTGCACTATCCTGTCACATTTCTCAGTAAATAAATTATATCGAATGGTGTTCGGTTACAAAGACATGTGAAGATGCGAAGAATACACAAGATTGCAGACAAAGTCTGTGACAGTAAACACTTTGAGTTTTTTTCTGTTATGGTATTTATGACTAACTAGATATAAACATCGAACCTTCCACTTTGTGTTTCTTCTTACAGCGTTGATGTCTTCTCTTAAATCACAGTACCCAGTCATTCATTCAGAACAGTTTTGTGTAGCTAGAGCGCTTTCTTTGCCAAGTGTTTGTGGACTACCTAGCTGTAGCTATCTACTCAGACAGTCAGGTATTAATTTAGTTTTGAAATACAATACAACATCTCAGCGCTAAGAAAGAACATTTGAAAATTAAATTTCAGACAATGTTGTATATCGAGAAAAACAAAATTACTATAATAGTCATTTGTAGGCAATTTACCAATTGGATATAATAGACATGTTTTAGGTGACTATGTTGGTATGAATGGTATTTGAAAGAAAATGTAGATAAACTATATGATTGGTATTTGGAAACGTTTTCGGAAAGCCGTATCCCTATTATTAGTGGCAAAATATATAACTTTTGATGTGTTTGTTCAATTTTCCTAAATTTAGACACAAGCATCCCTTGTATTTGAATGAGTTTCATATATATATTCTAAATTTGTTTTGAAGTATCAATATCGATGACGTCATCGATATTTTACTTAAAATAGTAGAATCTGTGGGGGGGGGGGGATCCGCTAATAATTACAAAACAAAAGAATATACTAGCAATTATTTACACAAAATTCCGTCCCATAATGCATTACAATAAAATGGAAAAATATTAAGTTATGGTGGCACATATTGATTGCCATATGAATAATATACTGTAATATAACTGTAACTAATAATATAACTGTAACCACGAAACAAAAATAGTAATACTGATACAATCTTTGGATATATGGACACAAATCAAAGTATTACGAACACAAATCAAAAATTACGAACATGAATCATTCTGCGTGCTTATTGAATGGCTAAGAAAAACACGGGGGGTTGTGATCACATAATCTATTGCTGACATTTGTATCTGTTATAGAAATGACATAATTGGTAGGCATTTCATTTTTTATGAATAATTATAATCGGGTTCGTTCGTACACCTGCAGAAATAATCGGGTGTGTTCATACACCTGCAGAAATTGTACCCTTGAAACACTGTCATTGTATTAATATTTTCAACCCAATGTATTAGCCAGTAGTTTAGTAAACATTGATGATAAACCCAAGGACCTGAACGATTTTTGCTAAAGTAAAAGAAAGATCCATGGGTAAACAAACTTTATAAACTACCGTCGATATGTCAACCTGTTACCTTGCCTAAAATTATATTGGGTATTCACTTATTTATGTGTCTTTTTAATCATAATATAATAATAATGCGTTTATGTGTAGACAATATGCCTGTAAGGATCTCTGCGAAGGAGAGTGCAGAACTACATCTATTTTGTTGATTTCACGTATGCATGTTTTTTGGTTTTTGGTTTTTTGGTTCGCCAAGTGTTGGTAGATTATTTAACTCAAAACTTGAACCTCTACGTGGAAAGCAAATTAACAGCAGCCGATATACATATTCTTGGGCGCGAAATGTACGGAAGAAGATAAAAGAAAAGAAGGATACGAAATGTATGGAAGAAGATAAAAGAAAAGAAGGATACGAAATGTACGGAAGAAGATAAAAGAAAAGAAGGATACGAAATGTATGGAAGAAGATAAAAGAAAAGAAGGATACGAAATGTATGGAAGAAGATAAAAGAAAAGAAGGATACGAAATGTATGGAAGAAGATAAAAGAAAAGAAGGATATCGTTCAAAGATCTTTTCCTCGTCATTTAAAATATGACAAGAACTTCATTTGGTTCGTCCTCCACAGCGTCTTTTTCTTCAACCATATCGTTATCATGGCGAATCTTAGTGTCGTCTGTGATTGGAGCCAAATTAATATAATCTTTCTGGTCACAGTTTAAAGATAGCAGCTTCCGCAGGTTTTCCTTGTATATAAATAGAAGAAAAATAGAAGCCGCGGCTTCAATTAAATTCAGACAGAATTGGAAATAATAAAATAGCGGCTTTATTTAAGTTCGACTTTTATTACATAAAAGACTATCGAGTTACGAGCTCTGTGAAAACACCATAATAATTCCTCAAGTTACTTTCTATTCGAGTTATTTTCTTTTTAGTTCCATCAACTACCTTAGTTGCTCGCAACTTTAGAAGGTTGACAAATCGAGAGAAAAATAAATTAAAATACCCTAAGATCTTGAGCGTTTTAAGAACTACGTGACCGACCAGGATCTAGGTCTGCTTTCCCGCCGGTTTGATATCAATAAGAAACCTGAGTACGTCATTGACATTATTTAATAATCTTGTTGATATATTAAATATTGGCATATTAAATCCGTGTCTAAAACTAAATCTTACGGCTGATAAAATGACCCGGGTATGAAGTTGAGTAACATAAATTTAACTCCGGCATTACTTCATCGAGAAGATAGTTTAATAGAAAACGCACACCAATGGATAGCCCCTTTTTGTAGTATTTACCTTCACTTAATGTCAATTATTTTATAAAGGAATGAGATCCGTTTTTTGACGAGTGGCAAGCCAATCATTTGCATACTTTCTGTTTCCTTGATCGCTTTAAGGATACACACAGGGAAAAAATCGAAAAAAATGCAATTTTTGGAAATTTATACCATTACGTAGAACATAAAATTTTATTTTCAAAAATATATATATGTTTAGGGTTTAGAAAATTAAGTTGGGCTTTTTGGGGGATTTTATATTTTTTCTTACATGTTTTAATTGACAAATACTCCAACGGATTATGGATTCTTTCAAATAATGCGCAGCTGTTCAAGATAAAACCTTTTTATTTGAACAATCAATACAGCAAACATCTTTTTGCATGTTTTTTAAAAGTTCTATTGTTTTCTTCTCGCATTTTCTGCTTGATTGACAAGTAGCTTTATGAAATAATAAAAAAATACGCTGGGAATGATGGCACAGGGAGAGCGAGAAAAAAACTTTAAACTTGTTTTTCTCCCAAGCATTTTTTAGCAAAATGTGATGTGATGTTTAGTATTAACCTTTGATAACCCTTCGTCGTACAAGTTTAAGTTAAAACCATTGAAAAGAGCACAGTCGGTTCTATAATAGCTTGTCTCAGTTTTTTTTAAAACCTCTTCAATGGAGAGAGCGGCACGTTTTTTAATGAAAATTGTGTGTAAAAACGGCATTT
>JANTOQ011063101.1:0-17339 GCA_027564595.1 Bythotiara depressa | reverse complement strand
AGTTGTGACAACATTCAATATACTTATTTAACAAATTATGGGAAGTTTCAGTATATTGTATCCCATGTCCGTTAATAGAATGCCTTTGTGTCATTACATTTAAAAGTACAAAATGTCAAACTTACTTCATCTGAAGCTGGGTTACAAGTCATCCAATTTGTGCCCTGAAAAGTTACTTTATCAAATTAGTTTTATCAAAAATACTTATATAATGTAGCCATAAGTTTCCTCAAAAATTAATTTACTAAATCAAGGCAGTGTTAGTTTCATCGGGTTGTATATTATTATTTTATTAAATCAAGTACCATTAGAGGCAGATACGAATTCGAATAAGCATGTTTCTATATATAAATTTCTTTAATAAGCCAAAACAAGGGAAATTTGCGCAATCAGGTGATAGAGTTAAACTGCGAAAACGGCACTTTGTACAAAATATAGACTTATTACGAAATTACATCCACTGCTTGGTTCTACTATACACAGTCACTTAAATACCCAAAAGTACATTATTTATTCCGAAAACGGCCAGAATTGTTTGAATTCTTGTAATTGCTGAAAATAAACGAAAAAAAACACACAAAAATTGCAGATGTTAAAGACGTAAGTCTTTCTTGTTGTTATTTGTAAAGAGGCATGTTCAAAATCAATTTCTGAAAAATGATGAACGTAAACTTGAAAAATGGTAGGTAGAAATTTATATAATTAAAGATTTCTTAACTTAGGCTAAATTTGCTCCCCACAATTTGCTAATCTAAGAAGAAAAAAAATCTTTAAATTAAAGTCTCTCGATAATTTTTAAAACGGAAAAAATTATTCTTCATTTAATTTTTACCCTAATGATTTAGAAATGCTTTATGGAGACTACAAACGTTTTTTACTCAACAATTTGACGTTTTCTCTGCATCATAAACCGATATCATCCTTTTAGAGTACTCTGAAAAATGTGCAGTCTTCGTATCCATTTAAAAAATGTATATTTCAAATAATGGTAGAAAAGCATCCACACGCTATTATATTTTATTTTGTGGCAATTCTATTTTCTTTTTAACTATCCG
The DNA here is from genome assembly GCA_027564595.1 of Bythotiara depressa. Lineage (NCBI taxonomy): Eukaryota > Metazoa > Cnidaria > Hydrozoa > Anthoathecata > Bythotiaridae > Bythotiara > Bythotiara depressa. The sequence goes on along the minus strand of JANTOQ011063101.1, from coordinate 16,284 downwards.
ATCAACGAGCGCTTACTATACAGTACCTGCTACTATTTATTCTCTTACTAATTTGCCGTCTTTTGAAATTAAAGGCAGCTATTCGGAAAAGCTGTATCGTTAACGCAAAGGCTTATCGCTAATGAAGTTACATATTTAGTTCCAACTCATTACAGCATTGTCCTGTGATTTTAAAACTTTCTGACGTCAAAGAGATACGCATTGTGCAAATAAGGATGTTCGGAATATTTTTGTTTTCCTCTCTTTCAAGATGTACAGGCGCTTAAGTGAAGAGTGGTCGTATTGTTAATGTTTCCGTGCATTAAAATATACAATAACTCTGGAAATAGAACCAAACAAAAAAATTCCGAATACGCGATTTATCTTATAGTCTAGAAGATAAATTAGAGGATCAGAGGTTAGTGATTTTAAAACAACTTGAAGCAACCTAGGACTCTTTATAGCGTTTAAAATGCTTCTAAAAAGGTCTGTTTTGAAAGGGATTTTTTCCACCATGGTTTAGTATTTCATCAATTCTTTAAATGGATAATTTAAGGATTATTATTCATATCGTTGACTGCAAAGTTTGGTTTGAAGTACAAATTAGGAAGTGTAATATTTATAACATTTATTCACCATGTTTAAAAGGTATCGTGAGACCTTAAGAAAAGTGTACATGTAAGTGAATTCCCGTAAAGATTTCTATCACTACGCTATTTTTTATATTTATTGCTGACAATCTTGGTTATTTTTATATCTATTTATTAGAACATTGTTTTTTGAATTGGTTTTCATTTAACTGCGTTGCTTTCAATACTGTGGAGTCAAGTTTTAGCTACTTTCTCTTGGATGATTCGGTAGTTCTTATTTTTCCGAATGAATGGTTTTTTTAAAAGATGTGAAAGGAGTGTGTTTCAATTATGTATTAATTTCGGAACACTAACGGTTGGAATGTAACCCATGAAGTTACATAAGAAGTATTTTAAAAACATTTTCTTTTAACCCTATTTCACACGAGGGAGCTTTTTTGCCAATTCTACCAAGTCTTGACATTAGACTATTTGTAGAAGATAAATAATGGAGAAAAAAACAAATACATTAATGATTTTTGTGATTTTGCTGACGCCAGCATTGGTCACGTGAGTTACGGCTTCCAGTTTTTAGCTAAAATTAAATAATGTAATAATACCGTACACGAAGGACACCCTGTGGGTGCTTTAACGGCTCCATACTAGGGCGTAAACGTTGTCAGAATGACCCCAGAATGGCTTTTATGATAAGTACTCGTAGATTCGCAGGGTGTCATGCTTTCTGAAAATAACTTTACAAATGGTGTCATAACGACACCCTTATAGCGAGTTAGATACAAGATTACCTTTAGGTGTCAAATCCCTATAGGATGTCCCTAGAGGCACAGTAGCAGTACTCCTTTGAAGGTGTCACCATGACACCTCTAAAACCTTTAGTGGCTTCTGCTCTTTTTCTTTCTAATAAAACCTAATTTTAAAATGCATATTACGACTGACTGCCCCAAAAATACATGTATAAGCAGACTTGTTATTTGGCGTGCTATCTGTCTAAGCAGGGGAAAAATTTACTATTTTAAAAATACAGCGTAGTCTAATGTATAAATAAAAGCAAACGTATATCGCCTTACAATGTTTTCTTTATATAATATTAAATCATGTCCTTGCACCTGGATTTTTTAACCTAAAAGAACACCCCCCCCCATTATTTCAATTGTTTTATAATTAAATAATTAATAAAACATAACAAGCTTAACAAATGTTTTATATTTCTTAATATTCCAGAATCATATAGCGCATAAATTATTTGTATACGGAATGGTGGAACAAAATTCTTTGGATTGTGTACAAATGTTATTATTTATTCACACTTAAGTGGACATTCTGATACTTTGATAAAATTACATACGCATGAATATTATTACATTTATTTTAATAATTTCGTACAGGTGTCCCAAATTAATCAAACCTTTCCCGATGAGTCTTCATAAGAATGAATCAATGTCATACAATTTCACTTCCAGATTTAAAAACGTTGCATGCCAAGCTGTTATTATCATTGTACGCTTTATGCCCTTTAATATCAATTGCTAAAAATACTGTTTATATCTTTGGTGTATGGAAGACAAAACAAATGGGGTCACGTTAGTTATGTCATGGATTTGTTGCAAAACAACACTATCGTACCGTTATCATTAACAATCAACATCCAGTTTAAAGATGTGACATGCATATTACTTATTGTGTTTGCATCTTTTGCACCGCTTTTACATTCTCAACCAATCCGGATGGTTTGTTATATAACAATTGATCGCTACTTGTTTATAGCAAGATGACACCTGTGGGAAAGATTTACGTCAAAACCTGCAACGGTGGTTATTGTAATTATTTTTTATATTATCATTCAACTTACATTTTCTTTGGTGTCTGCCTACGGCGTACATGGTAATCGTAACCAAGTAATAACATTGAGTGGGAAAGTAGCAGCTTGTTTTATATTTGTTACTATATTGCTCACACTATCACTAAACGTGAGTTAAATAAAGTTCGTAAAAATGACAGCGTTTACCACAAGACAGGTTACAGGTGGGCCAGTTTCCTCTTCTTCATACGAACTTAATGTAACGATAAACATCATTGTTCTATCACTTATACTTACATTCACTTACATTCTAGCAGGGACTGTAATAGTACATCTCACTATTAACTTTATAAACTCTTCAATCCGTTATGATATGATATTATCATAATTATTATTATGATACCAGTATATATGAGTGGTGCATTGACAACAGTCTTTCTAATTATCAGAAACAGAAATTTCTTTACATATAAAAATGTATGCATACGGCAATCAGAAGTCAACTGAACTGCAATGATAATGATTTGTTTAACAAAAAGGATAGGTAGTATGCGTCTCATCCTAGAATCCTAAATTATCGCGCTATAACGACATTAAATAGTTTTTGGGAACTCGTACATTTTCTAATGTAAACGTTGCTATGGAAAACATTTTCGGAGACAGCTACGTTAGGTAATTTTACATATTCTATAAAGTAAAATTAAATGCCTATCTCTAGTAAAACAGTTTTGGCCATGCAGCGACCAAATGCGATCTTGAGGTCATAAGAGCATAGTTATGAATTTTGAATGAGAAAGTAGGCTCATGCCGCAGGAGCAGTTCCTGTGCAAATCACAAAATTGCTCATGCGCGAAATGTGACGTCTTAATTTGAAATAACATTTGTCGCAGCGCTCTCTTACCAAATTTTCTCCAGCTTTTATTCATACAAACGAGAATAATTGCGTGAATGTAATTGGACAATACCCTATTTGCTCGCTCGAATAAACAACATGGGTGTTTCTTTAACTTTGAACTATGTAAAGAGGAGCTTATTCAGTGGGTGGGTCGTTTAATAAAGTTTAACCCAATAAAAGTTCAACATGTCAACATAATCGTCCACATTAATTACCATCTTCTATACGAAACATTTCATACTCAGCATCCTCTACATTGAAATTATGTACTATGAGAGGGGAGAGGGACTCTGTTTGAGAGTGCTTAGTAATGTTCTTAGCATTTCAGGGGACGATTATTTAAGAATTATGTCTATTTGAAAGGTTCGTTATTATATTTTAAGCCACCCACACTCAGTATCATCTGCTCTGGGAACTACTTAAATATTTAGTAATTATGGCTAATCGTTATCTCTTTGGAGGTTTTTCAGACACATAGTTATGGTTTATATTAACTTGGACAGTTACTAAAATAAATGTTAACTACCACCGGAAAGAACGAAAAAACAGGTTTGTTGTTGTTTAGGTAATTTGTTCCAATCAATACCCTACCAAATGAGAAGCTTACAGGACGATTCTCAATTTCAATGCTGTTAATAACACGGTGTACCTTTTTAATCCCGGTAGCAATGGCTTTTGGCATGGCACATTTGATATTTTTAGCTAGAATGGTCAGTACATGGAAAGTACAGTTAGTTAGCTACATTTTTAATTTTGCACTTTTGGAACATATAATGGACCAGTGTTTACGGGTTCAACTGGTTTTCGACATTTAGACAATTCAAACATTTTAATTGTCGCCTGTACAATGCATTTTGGGCTTTATTATCCTTGCTTTGAAGTTCAATTCCCCCATTTATAGATTTCGTGACCCACTCACCCTCCCTATTAATTTATTTGATTTTTGACATCCTGACGCTATGTTTTGTTTTTGTATGGTAATTTCTGCTTTTATTTTTATTGTAAAGAAGTAAAATTACAGACCAGATCTTGTAAGGTACAAATGACGCCAATATAGTACACAGTCTGTAAATTGTCAGTGTCGAAGTAATTTCCGCGCTGGTCTTCTTTTTACATTTTTGCTATTTACGGTACAGTATCAACGATTACTTGTACTCGCGAGAGCCAATCAGAATTGAGAATTACTGCATTCTTAATTATACAAGTAATAGTATAATTAACACTAGTATGTATGGTTACACCCTAACCTATTGTAAAGTTTCTAATAATAAGTCGTTTAATTTTATGAAACATCTGAGAAAATTATCAACTTTTATCAACTTTAATTTTCTTTTTATTTCCAGTTAGTAACACTCCTGGCAAATTAAATGAATATTTCTTTGAATAATTTCCGGAGACACCAGGGTAAAATGTAGTGAACGAAAAGACTGGTGGAAAGTTTTAGTTAGTAGGAAAAGTATTACTATAATATAAATATAAATATAAGTTTCTATGAGCGTGCCTTAACAAACACTTTTTCTTTAAATGTTAGGCGTGCACAAGGAACATATAAGTAGATACAAAATGGAAAATGCAAAATATAATAACTCCTTTCAAATTCCTTGCCCATTCTATAATAGTAAACACAGACCTTCCTTTCCAATACCTTCCTGTAGTTTCAACATATGTCTCTACATAAATAGTAGTCAAAGTGTTGTACAAATCACATATATATCACACATCAGACAAAAGTTATTTATCCATATCGTTGCCTCTATGTTTGTAAAGTGCGATTCATACGGATTTGTAAAGGTTTCTTCAATAAATAATCTACTATTGAAATACACACTAATTTTAGGATATAAACTATATATTTGTTAGGATACTGACATGTTCGAATTACTACTTTGTTTTCTGTAAAATATGAAATGTTAGTAAACAATCTTTTCCTGTGTACATATGATAATGCAGATAGTCTGACATATTATATCCTTTGAGAATATTTTATATAACGTTTTTAAAATAATGATGTGATATTTTACCCCTTTAATACATATATTGTCCCCGGAAAGGAATCAAATCAGTAGTGATTTATTCGCTATTTTGCTTTTTCCAGGGTGTTAATTATTGGAAATGAAATGTAAACTGAATTTGGTAAAAGGCGATAAGATACGTTTTCAATGGCGTGTTAAACGTTAAAGGGTAATGAATGTCATTCCAGATAGACAAATATTCGGTGATACTTTTATGCACAGATATATATATTTATATATCGCCGGAAAAATTCAATTCTCAAGTCAACTCGTCGCAATCCAAGTCGACTCAGAAACTCAAGTCGGTCCGCAATCCACAATAGTCCGTATTTCAAGTCGACTCAGGTAATTCAAGTTGACTTGTACAAACACACGGAGGATATCAGGTTCATCCAAAATTAATGCTTTTTGGGGTGGGGTCGAGACCTGTCCTCTCAAAATCTGTGTGCTATTTTTCATGTCACGAAAGTTAAAAACGTGAAAATAATGCAGTTTATGGCCGTTTTAGGCAATCTAGAACAAAACATTTTCTTCGTTGCCCACGCACTAATGCTACAATTACTCGGTTTATTATCTTTTTTTAATCTAACCCAAAATGCCCTTTCTTAAGTTAGAAAATCCTGCTTCCAAAACTTTCTGGTTGCGTGCCTGGGTATGAGATTACCGTCCTAATCGTCCCTTTCACTTACAAACCTTTTTTCAACTAGATCTATTTCTTGTTAAGGTAGCTATTTAGCTAGCTTGCTAGCTAGCTAGAGCGGAAAAGCGATCTTACCTATTAGTTACATATCACCAGCATACAGCCACAGTTTATATCATGTCATGGTAAAAAATTACATGATTTAGGCTAGAAATAGAAGACCTTCACAATCATCAACTCTTTGGAACATGAATTACTCAATTATTTTTTTGTATTAAAATTATTTCTTAACAGTTAAACTAGGTGTATCTATCTATAGTTAGCTCTAGAAATTACACAAAAACATTTTAAGTCATGAGATGCTTGCTTCTATATAATTCTACAGTCGAAATAATATTTTCTCTTTTTCCCCTACCCAAACAAGAGTATATAACACAGTAATACAGTAATATAACTAGCTAATATACCTACTTAGCTATACATGCCATACTAAAAAAGGAGTGTTGGTAATATTTAATTTTTTTTTCAATTCTTTGATTTACGTGGAATGATTGTGCAACCTATTTATCATGGGAAGCCAAGGTTGAATATAAAAAAACATATGGTGTGAGAATAGCACAATAGAGAATCAACAAAAGCAAATATATATTATAGTTTTTGGTTCTCATATTCTGAAGTTATTATACCTGGATTGGAATTTCTCAGAATATATTTATCACAGCACTTCTGTACAGATCGAGTTCGTACGTGTTTTTATAACGCTTCGTAAAAATTATATAAATAACTTTAAAAAAAATCAAACTTACTTACATTACATTTCTTTAATCAAAAGCGTATTATTATAAAATTATTTATTATAAATAATTGTCAATAATGAGTAAAAACAATTCGAAAAAATCGACATGGTAAGTATCATCAGAAAAGAAAGGTAGTCTAGACCAAAGCCTTGGCGAGACATCATTCAGTATGGCGCAAATTAAAGAGATACTATATATAAATACTGTTTAAAAAATAAACATTGTTTAATCCCCTTTACCTGTTGATAACCTATGAAGATCAGTCAATTTGACCGACGCATTGTACTAATGTATTGTACCCACTAAACGTTCTACTAATCCACATTATAGTTCTGATTCTGTTATACAACTAAAACGCTTTTTACAGACCTATTTTAAACTGCGCAAATTCATGCTCTGAAAAGTATATGTTCTTTATTATATGCATAACACTCTTATTTTGTAGGAATTCCTTTTTTATCGAAGCCTGTGTCAAGAGGTGAGTCTGATAGATTAGAAGGTACTGAAACCACTTGCTTGTAATCCGCCAAACGTTCTGCAAGTCTTGTACTACGATCAAGACCAATGATATTAAAATCGCCTTATATAATATGTTAGGTCGAAGAATATAATATGTCTATCATGTTGTCACAAAACCTCGCCACAGAATTAGAATGTTTTCGGCACAATAACAATATCTTTATTTTGTGTTGAACAAAATCAGTCTTTCTTATAGTCAGTTCTGATACCCCAATCTGTCTAAAATATTCAATTAATTCAATATCAGGTTGCTAACAAAATTCCAAGCTTTGAAACTTGTCACTTTTTGTATTATGTATAACTATGAAAGGAGTTGAAATATTTGATATAGCTGATGTATCCTGATGTGGCACAATCCGTGTTTTCGCCAAACAAAGAATATCTGCCTCCTATAGAAACGTCTCATGTGCAATATCAATGGCATGCTTTGATAGGGACGTGGTATTTAAAAGTGTTATTGTTAATGGGGAACTTGTTGTACCACAAGCATTAAGTGTCTCTATATTATTTTCATACAGCATACGTTCATAATCTTTGATTGCTCTTGGTTCCGCCTTTATGGACAATCTTTTGTAACTATCTTCATTTGTTAAAAAGAGTCCATTAGGTGTAGTGACACGACTAAAAGCAAGATACATTTGTCCATTATTTAAAGTCTGTTGCTTCTCCAACTTTACACTCACAAAAATTAGGCCCAACGTTAAACCTTGAACTTAGCATCAATGGGAAATGTATTATTTTAAGAGATGGGTAAGATGATTTTGATTGTTTAATTATAATCATAGCTTCAAATCTTTCAATTGGAACCCATTTATTTTGCTTTCCTAAATTAACAGTATTTTTTAGCTATTTTTCAACTAGGTCATCATCAAACTTTACATATATTTTTATTACATTGCCTTTGATTATGCACAATAATTATTTCTATCTAGAGTAGTGTATGCGCAGGACCACCCGTTCCACTTTGACTACGCATAAGAACTTGATTAATTTGAGTTTTATAAATACCTTTTGACCATTCGTCACAAGCCACTACTGAATGAAACTCATTTGTATTTGAAAGTAACATGTTTCTGATGTGTGTATGAGTTGGACAATTTTCAGATAATGTGTGCAGGGCATTAATAGGATAAGCAGAGTCAGAGTTAGTTGTAAACCTGCACAAAGGTTCATCATTTTCGTCCAGTTGTGCAATTCTTATTGTGTTCAACTATTCAGGTAAATATACTTCACATTTTTGCCTCATAACTTCCTCTAGTACTGCTATTTTGAACAACTTCAAGTGTGTCAGGTTTTGCCATGGATTTAAATAATCAGTATATATTGTTTTTTCTTGAACAGGAGCTAATTGGAACAATTACCACAACCTATAATTATTATGACAGCAAAAGGGATGTCTTCATGTGTTCCAAATATTTCAATCAATCGTTAATAAATATAGAGCATTAATCATTTGGAAACCTTGGAGATTTCATCAATAATGACTACACGTAATTCTGATACTTTGTTTCGCAATGAATATCGCATCTTATCACTGAGTCTTGGTACTTGTTTACCAAAATAACCAGCTGGTATATTCAGAACAGAATAAATAGTTTTCCATAAATATTAATAGCTCCACACAAGTTGGAACTACAAGCAATACTTCAGGTTTTTCTAGTTCAGTAGAGTGATAGGACAAACTTTTTATGAGTGCATGAAAGACTGTCCTGACTAAATATGATATTCCACAGCCAGCATTTCATGTTATAAAAATCTGAAGAGGTCTTACTGTAACAGGTAATGTAGTAGACAAATGTTTATATACATTTTAGCGCATGAAAAAAGTTCATCAAACCCTTGTCCTTGTTTCGAGATCGAATTTTATCATTTAGATAATTGTCACTTAATCTTGGAACATTAATTGCTGAACTTACAACTGTGACATTTTTCACTGTGTCTTCTAAATCTACTAAATTGGAAAGTGGTTTCAATTTCTGCTTGTTTTTGTTGATAATATCTAAAACACCGTGTTCCTGTAGCTTTTCTGTATATGTTCCAGATAGATCTATTAGATCTATTTCGTTGCGAAACGTATAAAACATAATGAGTAAATGATGTGCATATTTTTCTGGACTCTTATGATGACTTGGAACATAGACCTTTAAAACTGCCTTGACTTGACGGCAAATCAATTTCTCCTTAGAAGACTTATTTGGTATATGGCTAGAAAAGTTACATGGTGCGTGATTGGTTTCTAAAATAATATCTTCTAATACAACCAGTTGATCGTCATTTTCAATTTCTTCATCTGATTTTTTACTGGAAAGACTGTAATGTTAAAAGAACTCTACTAGGCATAAGCTATCTAATACACTATACTTTCCCTCATCAAATGTTAAGTTTGGCCTTTCTATATAGCTGTCAAGCATATTATGCTTATATTTCCCCTTTTCTACGACATATTTTGTAGCGATCTTTAGACAAATTATTATTAGAAAGTAGCACACGAGGAATCGTTTTCCTCAGCCAAACTTTAGGGATAACCAAATACACGGCTGCCTATAAAGAGCACTCTCTTTTATAAATATATGCCCTAGCAATAGCTTTCATTTTTTATCCATAGCAAAAGCTTCTTCTACTGTCTACTTCATTGATTGTGATGTTTCATCTTCTGATTTAGAAAAGTATGAACACATATACACTATATCTTTATAAGGATAAAAAACAGGCTGTATATCTGCTTTTGCTTTCCACACAAGCAATCCTTCATCAAAATTAATTACAAAACAGGAAATTGGCGGCCTCTTTAACCCTATTTCACATGGGCTATTTGTATACCCTTATTTCACATGGGGGGGCTCCTCTCCCTAATTTTACTAGTACTATGATCTTAAAACTTGGTACGAAGGTAGGTCTAATTACCATAATTGACTTTAGCTAAAAATGATAGCCAGAAGTCACGAGACATGTGAAAAAGGGTTAAATGAGTTTCAAAATCATTATGACTTGAAATAGACAAAGATTGATAATAATCATGCTCAGTAATATCAAGTTCCTGTAAAATATCAGATATTTCTGCAGGTATTTCCTAATTTTCCTTGCTTGGTGCAACAACATGTTTAAACTTAGGCTTTAATTTGAATCAATGTACTGCTTAACGGTAGTGCAATTATTGTGTGATCAGTAAAACAATGACCAGAATTAAATCTGCAGGGTGTATTTTTATATTTTAGACATGTTTGGGATTTCGAATGAATTTAATACTTTGATACTAGCTTGTGCAGTTCTGGGTTTTCTTTAATCAGCCCTTATGAAATGATTTACAAACTGTTTGCACTTCTCCACGGTGCCTTTATTCCGATATAGTGCATTTCGAATCCACAAGAGTAAGTGGATGCGAGGACTGCCAAGGACTTTCAATTCAACTCGTATTGCATAATATATAACCCTTTCTTAATGGCCCAATGGTAACAATTTCCGTAAACGAACACCTAAACTCTATATTGAAAATTTCGCGCTAGTAAAACAGTGTTACGATTGAGGTATTTGCACCTTTCAAAGTAGGTTAAATTGTTAATATTATCTTCGGAGAGAGAGAGAGAGTTTCTCAATTGATTCCACTTCAAGTCAGTCAGTTAAACCTAGGACGAAAACCTAGTTGTTTTGTCTTTACTAAAACTTCAAGTAAAAGTCTAATATGCTGGTGTGCCTTTGATGTTTTCATAAATTTATAACCATCATCATTCGCAATAAATCCTTTGACTATATCACTAAAGTTGGCAGATAGCATACCCACAGTTGGGTTGTTTGCTTTAACTTTTTCCATAGCTATATTTACTGGACTATTTAAACGCAACTCCTATTTAACAGAAAGAACAAATAATATATAATCAGCCACTAATGCAAATGTTTGTTTATAGTTTAATAGCCGTTGATTAAAATATTGAACTGCAGTCAAAGGAACTTCTCGATTAGCCTCATTTACATATCCAACATTACCAATTGGAAAGCGAAATGGGTGAGCTACCTCTTCTATATGCTTGTCACCATTCCCTTCACCAGAGACAATAGTTATGTTCTTTAGAAGTGGTATATTTGATAACAACATTGTTTCATTGGCTCCAACACGCAGGTTTTCTATTTCTTTCAATTATTCCTCTATTGATATAGGAGAAGAAGTTCCAGAATTGTCATTTATTTCAGGACCCACCTCACTTAGTGGGTTTTCTATATCTGCGTTTTCAGTTTCATTTAATGACACAATTTTCTAGGTACGACAGTTAATCAATTTTCCTAAGTAGCACAAATTGCAATATCAATTTTAAATAATTAATAACAGTTAAATACTTTTTCGACATGTTTCGATTTATACTTAAATCATCTTCAGACAACTAATTTGACTCCAGATGAATTTGACATCTTGGGTTGCAATTTTCAATCCGGAAACTACAATTATGAATATCAGATGTATTCACAAGTTTTGAAACGATCCATCGATTCGTGAAAGAAGATTTCAAGCATGCCAATTGCGCTGGAAGATTAAAAGAAGAACTCTCTCACCTGGCTAATACATATGTATATAATTATAAACCGTCTCAATCTCTCGTAAAAAGCATGGAAGCCTTAAACGACTTCGTAACAATAAGAATATTGTTATTTTAAAGCCTGATAAAGAAAACGGCATAGTTCTTATAGACAGAAACACCTACGATGAAGCTATCCAAAATATCGTTAATGACACACCAAATTCAAAAGGTTAGCTAGTGACGTCTCAAGCAAACGTGAAGGGCAACTGAAGCGATTTTTGAGGCAACTAAAAAACAAAGCATTTTTCAATGATAAAAGTTATAATGATGCTTATCCATCTGGTTCACAACCAGCTCAAATTTATGGTTTTTCTGTATCTGATGGTTTAGAAACTCTAGCTTTTCGTCCTATTGTTTCTTCCATTCGCACTTATAACTATAATCTTTCCAAGCATTTATGTAATATGTTAACACCTCATTTACCTTCTGAGTTTATTTTGCAGGATCCTTTCACATTCGTAAAATAAATAAATCAGTTGAGTCTTTTGACGTTAAAAGCTTATTTACAAACATCCTGCTTAATGAAACTATTGTACTAGCAGTAGAGCTTTTCTTTAATATTCATCCAAACATCAAAATAAATGAAAGTGAACTTAAAAAGCTATTCTCCTATGCTACTGCATAAACTCATTTTTTGTTTAAAGACCCTTATTATGATCAGATAGACGGTGTTTATATGGGTTCTCCTTTACCACCTGTGCCAGATAATTATTTTACCTCGAGAAGCTATGGATAAAAGACTACACAGGTAGTATATATACAGATGATGATATATATATACAGATGATATATTTTTTGTCTTTAAAATTAAAGAAGAGACTATATTATTTTTCAACTACCTTAATAATAAACATCGTAACATTTCTGAGTTTTACTTGTTTCTCGTGTAAATAGGCTTAGCTAAGTGTTTAATTTACAGACCATACAAAATCAACAACACAGCATTCGGTTTCAACTAGGATGTAGGCAACATCACAAATCTTCTAAAAAAATCTGTTTCCATCTGCTTTATTGAACAAAGATGTCAAAACTTGCATTTCAAAAAATTTCTGAAAACAATAAACCACTTCCACAACAACCAACATATGATGACATACCTAATTATTTTAAAATACCGTATGTACAGTATTGTAAAAAAGCTTTATTTTAAATAGTTTTTCCGTCTTTTAAAAGTAAAAATTATTTCTCTGTCAAAGACTTAACTCCAGAATCTTTAATGTGGTACGTCGTATACTAATTTACCTGTGCAAGCTGTAACGATTGCTATTTTGGGAAAACTTCCTGTCACTTCCAAACGAGTATTGACGAAGATTTAAAGAAGGATAGAATGCCCCATGTTTCCAAACACCTACATTGGAGAGAGGAAATATTTACCAGTTATAATAGGGGTTATTGTTCTTTTCTAGACACGATCATTACCAAGTATCAGCTTCGTTTGAAGGAGAGTATGTATATAGGATGGGAAAATTAGGGTTGCATGGCCAAATCCAACATGTGTCATCAACTCTACTTCAATAGTATTGTATCCTATTTGGTGATTGTCTCTTGTCTGTCCTGGTACTGCTATTCTGTCATATGTCTACTATGTTTAATGTCTCCTTTGTTCTATCTCTACAGTTTATTCTATTTCTGTCTTATTCAACTTACTTTTTTTTTTCCTTTTTTTTTCTATTCAAGTCAGGTATTATCACCTTACTGACACTCACATACACAACACTGCACCACTAGTTGACTAGAACAATTAATGTATATTGTCAGACTAGTGGCGCACACAACATATAATATATAGTGGGCGTGGCCCAGCGAGGACAGTAGGTCCCTCCACGTGGAAAGGTTGCCCAACATCTCATCCGTAAACCTCTATACAAGATAAAAATCTTTGCTCCAGCCGGGAATCGAACCCGGGTCGCCCAAGTCAAAGGCGAGAGCCTTAACCATTTTTACACTACGGATCCACAAACTTACAGCAACTTACTTTGGGGTTACGGAAATGTCGTCACAATCACGACTGGTAACCCGAAACGGAAACTCCGGGACAAATCAATCCTGAACTTTACAACCAGAGTACTACGAATACCTAAATACATTTCTAACCTCCCAACAACCTACCAAAGAAACATCATGCTAGCAGAGAAATGGATGAAAAAGATCACGGAAAGAAGGGATGACACAACTCAATTTATACAAGAACCAATTGAAATATTTCCCTCTTTCGACCGGAAACCTACTCTTTTTACCCTTCTACAACACTGTTGTAACATTTACCTACTGTACCCCAAAGAAATCCATATAACCCTATAACTATGTAAACATAAAATAGCTAGACTAGTCAGACTACAGACGTTTAAATAAAGACTAGAACATCCCTGGAAACATAAAAAAGGAGAAAATAGGTGGGTGGGTGGGTGGGTGGGTAGGTGGCAGGGAAATGGGGAGGAGAGCATTTATTTTTCTATAAAAAACAGAAGAAAATAAAGCAAGCCGTCACGACATATGGTGATTAAATAGACTACTGACCATCGCGCATACAACCCAAACTAAACTCAAACAAAAAACACAAAAGCAAACAAGAAGAAGCTCGGGATACCAAAAATTCCCAACAGACAACTGTAAACTGCACTCAACGGGACACGAACATCGGATATCAAAATACCGCGAGACCATCATCACTGCAATGAATCCTAAAATAACGAATGTAAACATTAAAACACAACAAAATTCATCTAAGAATCGGATTAAGGGTCAAACGCTAATGATCCAGTTGCGGCTCACAACGAACACACCTCAACGCAAAAAAAATATATTTACTTTATTCCTGAAGATGACTTAAAGGGGAAGTTCTGTCAAAAATGAAACTTTTCAGGATTAAAGAGCTTAAAATGAGGAACAGCACTTTTTAAATTTTTTTAAAAGCTCTTTCCGTTCCTGAGATATTCAATGAAAAAGTTGGAATATTTGAACATTTGCAGCATTTCTTGCTCTTAGCAACAATTCTAAGTATAACATTTAAGGGAGAATGGCACTAATGTCAACTATGACGCCGTGCGAGGGGAAGAAAAAATGCTGACAAAATCTCTTTTTGAATAACTTTGCAACCACTTGAAGAACAGTTATGAAACTTTGTACATTGGTACAGGTTATTAAGAGGAGTCAGTATTGCAATTGTGAATTTTATTGTGACGTCACAACATTAGTTCCAGACCTCCTGAGATTTTTGCTGACATATAACTCTTTTCTTAATAAGTTAAAAACCAAATGACGAATATTCACCAAAATTTATACAATGGTAGGGTAAGTCAGTTACCATCTAAAGAAAAAATAATTCGTGCATTAAATTATCGTAGTTACTTGTCCCAAGACCTTCAAGTAGTCTCTGAATTGTTTGGCTGTCAAAGTACCTGTAAAATTTGTGGACCTGGAACTAGTAACTATTAACCCTTTAATGCACAAGGATGCCTCCTGGTTATATTAAATGTTCAATTGGAAATCTTTATGATTTTATAAGGGATCACTTGGTCTTATCAGCTTGTACCAAATTTATTTTACACTACATTTCCCTTGTTTAACACTCCTGGAAAAAGCAAATTAGCAAAGAAAATATTTGATTCCTTTCCAGGGACATTATGCATTAAAGGGTCAAGCCTTTTATATATAGAAATAATCTCTGATCCTTTCTTCAAGAAATTTCAAAATATTCCTTGCCTCCCCTTATTTCGTTAGTGCAAAACAATACTTTATTTTGTGGTCCGTAATCGAGCTGCTTTTATATCGCATTTTATTGGATTTCTGAATACCTGGTCCTACTAATTTCAATCCGCTTCAATTTTCGCGTGCGATGAAAAGCTTTGTTTCATTTGTATTAAATTTTTCCCATTGAGAACAATATCAAAGTTTGCAATCTTTCAACAAGAAATTGGGAAAGAGAGATAGAGGAGGCAATCAAATATTTAAAATATAATTACGCAGTAATTAAACAGAAGTAAACACACTATCTCATATTTTCTGCATTTAAGTAATTACTCAATAATTAGTTTATTTATTTCTCAATCAAAGTAGGGTCATTCGAAGTCCCACTGTTTCGAATTAGTTATCAGATCCATTGTGAGTTCGAAATAATGAATAACTTTGAATATCTCTCATAGATCTCTTTTTAATATGGCGTGTGTTGATTACTTTAGCTTCGTTGTTATTTTTCTTCTTTGGTTTTTTGAATTACTGTTCAGTTATTCTGCTTCTTTTCCTATGTACGTTGTTTTCCAATTTAACTGTTTTAGTTACTGGCTTAATTTCTGTACCAGTTGTCCATATATTACAGTGCAAAGGTAGTTCAAGATTCAATTGTCGCTTTGTAGTGTTGCGTGACAAAATCGATAGAGAAACTTCAATGTACTTAGTAGTCTCTGGGTCAATTTTCCCTCATTTGTTTCCTCTTCTTCATTATAACTTATCATTTAGGACGAATTTTAAGTTTCTATTTATTCAGCAT
>JANTOQ011061990.1:0-17341 GCA_027564595.1 Bythotiara depressa | reverse complement strand
TTATGAAATTGAAACAGCTAAACAATAGAGAAAGAAAAAAATAATAAACAAATGAAAAAGTAATTTAATCGTGCGCATGTGGTGCATAATGTAATTCTAAGGGGAATTTATTGTGAAACTGATGTAGGGCGGCTGTGACGTCACAGAGTGCGAAAACACTAATAACTTAAAATGCTTATATCTTTGGATCGGAAAAAGCATTTTCTTTCAAATAAAGAGCATCGGTCTTAATTTTTTTAGCAGCATAATATGGGGTATAACAAAAAGAAATTTATTTTTGACGTTAATTCCCCTTTAAAAAAGAACAGTGTTGGCACAAAAGTTTTAGTTTTTTAGGAATTATCCCTGAATTTTGTGAAATTTCTCTGCCCCTGACAATATCACTTATGTGCCTAGCGGGGACAACTTGTTTATTGACCACTATCTGATGAACTTTGTACAAATATTAACTCAATAGGGTCCTGTTTGAGAAACAAGAGTGGTGAGTATAATGACTGTATTATACTGTCCATTGTATGTATGTCTATGTTTTTCTATACCGTGTCTTTATTTTTGTTTTGTGTTAATATTTTAAATTATTATTTTTGAATAGAAAAAAATATGGTTATCTTCCCTTATATTTTTGACATCAAACTTAGAACATAAATTCCCGGACTTTTACGACCAGCCAGTAAATGTAAAGGAATTCCCTGATATTTCCAGGTATAAAAAGCACCCTTTTTCAAAGGTTTTCCAGGATTGTCTCAAGCATGCGGTAGTGACGTTGCCGGCCGGGTCTACTTATATGCTCACTACACCTAATCGCGCTTAAGTGGCTACCACTTTCTTTTTCTGCAACATTAAAACCGGTAGTAGATTTTAAATCCTCATAGAAAAATAAGCCAAAGTACCAAAATCATACCTGCACTGGAAGTAATTTTATGGCGTTTTCAAATCTGGATAAATAAGAACGGCATTCAAATCGGCTGTCGGTTTTAATGTGCCAGAAACAGAAGTAGTATTCAAAATGGTAGCGCGATAGGTGTATTGAAAAAGCGTTTCTTAATATTAAAATGAAATTGTTGGAAAACGTTGGGAAATGGGGAAGTATGTTCCGATGCCTTATAAACAATCATTGATAGTTAATCTTCTTCGTCGCGTATTTTCTTATTGCTCACCAAAAACAAGCCATATATACACACATATATATATATATATAAAAAAGTTACAAAAGCAATCAACAAACCTTCGCATGCATATATGTACAAGACGTATTCTCAACGGACGTTACTTCCGGTAAAACGTATAAAATAAGGAGAAGACATCTAACGAGGGAAGGAGCTTGTATATAGCTACAAAGAAGCAAAAAACACACGTGAAACTGACACGTGACTACTTTTATAAAAAATAAAACCGCTTTTCCTTCATGAAATAAATTTTCGCGACAAGATGTTTAAGATGTTTCTTAAGACTAAGATTGTTGTTAAACATATTCGTAGATTTTTCAGTTGATGGAAACGTTCGATATGCATGATTTTGCAGTCACGCGAATTTTTCAACGATTCAACCTGACGCTTTTATGAGGATAAACCAGAAAAAAAGAAACAAAAGCAATTTCAATATTGTTGAGTCAGCTTGTTAAGATGCCAGATCTTACAAATTTTTATGTTTTTCTCCATTTCTTCAAGACAACTCAGAAACAATGGGCAGCGTGAATCGTTGTACAGTAAGCCATATATCTCTGTTATTAGAAGAAAGTTTGTCTAGCCATCATCATTCCAGTTTATGTGAAGTGTTATTATAGGTTATCGACTTGGAAAATGCGGTGATGAAAATGGATGAAGACTTAGCCGGTGGTGGTGTGAATACGCGGGATGAAGGGGCGAAGGGTGTCGTTCACCAGGCGGATTTCCATTCGGCAACGACCTTGGTAAAAAGGGCGGCGGTATTCGGATCGGCGATCTCGTGTCTGGATAAGACAAACCTGGTCGGTGGATAAAGCGATCTTTATCAAGAATAAAACGCTCTTTTTCAAATAAAAACGCATTTTTATCGTGCATGTGTTCTAAATAGTTTTTATCGTGTTTCTGCCTTTCCATAATGTGATTAGACAATCGTTCATCAAGAGAACGCTTTAATCCATTATGGAGATTAAGTCCATCTGGCATACGCAAACGATCAGGAACAGGTGGTAAACGTTCTACTAAATGTTCAGGAATGCCGGTTGGTCTTTCTGGTAAAGTGCGCGGGATTCTCTCGTGTCTCGTTTCAATATTTCTTTCAGAGTGATTGCGTTCTTCCCCTTTTATTTCGTTTCGATCATAAGAGTTGGCGAGGCTTTCTACTGAAAATGATTTTGGTGGCGGGTTTTCAATTCTATGTGTTGACGGTAGCATCGGCAAAGATGACGGTCTATCGTGTAACGACGTGTGCTGGGTAGACCCAAAAGTAGACGTCAAGAGTTTATATTTATCGCTACGATTTAAATCCGCAACATCGTGGAACCCATTTGGTCCGTGTAGAGGTCCATTTGGACCGTGTAGGGGGTCTTTATGATTAAATACTGAGGGAATCACCACTGGATTTCGTGTAGCATGAGAGTGGTGGTCGGTGACGTGTGCAGAGTGTAGAGAGGTAGGTAAATGCGTAGTTGGTGGTGAGAAGGGTCCATGTAATCGTGGCGAGAAGATTGAGTTACTTGGAATATGGCTACTAAATGCTGACGTGTGCAAATGTTGAGAATGCCTTGACATAAACACAGACGGATGAATATCCCTGGGTAGTAGTGGACCCGCTTGTTTATATCTTGAATCCTTAAGAGCTTTTTCGGCGACATCTATTGTACTCCTTACATTTTCTCCGTCCTGCCTCGTGGACATATTCAGTACACTTGGTCTATTGGTGACATCATTTGATTCGTTCTTACTAAGGTATGTATTTCTGTCAATGTTAAATTCTTTAGGGGACTGGTATCGAAGTTGTTCCTTTACATTTGTGATATCCGCAGGGTAAGAGTTGCTTTTAGTGGAAGAACTAGAAGAGTCATTACTTGAAAAGGTGGGCACCAACTGCGGTGGACTGCTGATATCCTTTTTTCGAATATGTTCTGCTGAAGACGAACTAATGGTGTCTGCATTCGCAAATATGGGAATTGACTGTGTTACCGCAGTAACTTTATCTTCCTGTATCTGCGACTCACTAAACTTTGGGACTGTCTGTGGTGACGAATCAGAGTCAACACTAGCTGAGGTCTTCTCGTGTTCCAATTTACTTTGAGAGAATTGTGACGATTTATTCATGAGGTTGTACCTCGGATGAACTGTGCTTACTTTAGTTTCCGTGCTTTGCCAAGCACTACTCAGTCTGTTCATTTGCTTTGCTGCTTGTATCACTTGCTCTTTTTGCCAGCTATCAACACTTAATGTCCTTTCTTTTGCGAAACCATCATCGGATGGAGCGCTGACAACATTGTTTTCCTCACTTACTCTTGGTGGCGAAAAGCCGTTCTCAACAGATGCAATCTTTTTATCCACGGGTAAATCAAACACGTCAGCCATCCCCGTATCTTGTTCGTCCTCTTCCTCTTCTTCCAAGTCTGGATGGAAAGGCCGACAGTGGGCCTCTGCACTCAAGTAAGGAGTGTCCCACTTTTGAGCGTGGTGATATGCGGTAATACTAGAATGTGTCCCCTTACTAACAGCATAACCAGCACGATTAGCCATACCAGTTGAGAAGACATAACAGCGGTAAGTTCCAATGGGAGCCTTTGTAGTGGCAACTTTGTTTCGACTCGCTTTATTGTCTCGACTACCTTTTCGACGCCTCTTTGGGGGTTCTATAAGAAATGTATCACAATAACACAAAGCGAAGGAGAATAATTTTATATATATATAATTTTACAATATATTCCAAATAATTCCCAATAATTAACCTCCTGAGAAAATTAAAATAGCGAAGAAATGACCAATGGTTTGACCCCTTTCCGGGAGAACACGATGCATTAAATGGTTAAGGAGAATAATATACGCAATCAGGATGGAGGAGAATCCCTTCGCAAAATCCATGTTATGTTTATATGTTTGTATACGCTACAATTGATGTCGGTAATGCAAAATGCGAATAACAAAAAATAAACGGTCAAAGCGGAAAGAAAAATAAACGAAACGAACTAACATCGAAATCTTTCTGATTAATGTTTACTGCAGCGTGGGAAAAGAAACGAAAACATCCACCGTCATTTGTTATTTTTTTCGTTTCAGTAAAAATTAAAAGCAAACAAACATTTTGAAGGAGAGGCATTTATGATTAAGTTCTTTTAATTTCCCACACAAGCGCATAAAGAATTAACATGTTTGCGAATATAAAAGCGTACTGTTTTTATGTGCGCGCTTATTTGATATGTTGTTCGCCCAATAAAATCCTTCAATCTCACTTTGTTTTAATACTTTTACAGAAGATAAAATTTCATTCCAATTTGAAGTACTGCCGGCTTCTTTTTTTTAACCTAGCCCTGAGATAACTCAGAAAAATATATGCGGGTGAAAGAAATTTATTTATACATGATGGACAAACACATTCATGACACCCTTCTCCGTGTTGTTAAATGGGAGTTATTTCAAGCCTTAAAACAGATCACTGCACTTTTAACGCAGAATTTAATGCAGACAACGAAGGGCTAATCCCTATTTCCTGAACCTCTCTCGTTCCATGGATATTAGCACTATAACGGAATGGGTCATGAAGACATAACATATATATAATTATTTCAGGGTTCAAGGGTTAATAACTGAACGCAGATCATTTCGTATACGCGTACACGAGTAGTAGAATTACCTTTCTTTGTGATTTCATCAGAGCTGACATGTTCTTCTTCCATTTTTATGTCCTCTTCTTCCTTTATTTCCTCATCCGCCTCTTCTTCTTCTTCTTCCGCCTCATCCTCATCGCTCCACCAGTCATCTTTATGGTTGTATGCCTTCTTTGCAGCAGTTTGAATGACGCATTTTCTTTTACCACGAGGTTGGAAGATACTTAAATCCAAACCTGGAGATTCGGGACGTGCGACATTTTCCGTTTTGTTTTTCCTTTTAACATCCTATCCACGAAGAAAGAAAGAAAATTAACCACCAATGCAACAGAAGTTTGTAACAGTGTTTATTACAATCTCCAAAATGTAACAATATTCGTGATATAAAGGTTGAAGGGAGATGTAGCAGCGTGCATCTGTAATCTAGCTACTTAGAGACTGTAATCTAGCTACTTAGAGCCTTAATTGTGGAACGATCGTGGTTCAATACTCCTTTTCATAAATCATTGCGCAATATTACGTCTTCTTTTCAAAACAGCCCTTCTGTACATTTTAATGAAAAACATATTAATGATTCAGATTCCCTGTCAAAAAGTAAACAAACAAAAACATTTTGTTTATAGTTCCTAGTAAATCAGGGAAGCGTTATCAACTGTTAAAAAACATTCAATAAATAAAAACAAACTTCAAATTTATGTCTAATATGAAAAGGTCTATCCCGCCTGTGGACGACAGTTACACTTCGGAGTTACCTCGTTGAGCGGAAGATCCTGCTTGACTTACGGAGCCAATTAGAAACTTCCGTATAATCACGACTTCAATCGCAGGACCTTCAATGATAACAGTACTTTAGGTACTGAGGGGTAAATAAATAAATAAATAAATAAATAACTTGCTGATAGGTAGGTTCTCGTGTTGTGGAAAGAACTCTGTGTCGTGAATTAATAAAATGAATAAAACGTTCTTATCACGAACAATGAAAACAAGTAATTTGAGGTTTTTTATGTGATTATTTGAACAAATAAAAATTACTACTCTAAGGAGTTCTATAATGGTTTTAAATTGGTTAATTACTATATTACTATATATTTCAGAATATCAATCTATGAGATCCAAAGAAGTTATATATTTTCTACTGAATCGACAAAAACTTCTTCCTATAACCATTAAACCTTTCATTCATGAGCATACCTCCTGATTATATTAAACTTCCCATTGGAAACCTTTATCATTTTATGAGGAACCAGTGGGTCTTTTACCAAATTTATTTTACATTATATTTCCAATAATTCAACCCCCGGAAAAAGCAAAATAGCAAAGAAATGACAAATGACTAGACTTGATTGATGAAACAACTTTAACAGTTTTCTTTTAATATTTATTAAAGCTTAATTTTCATCTGCTACTTTTATCGCGATTGTCCCACAGTTCTTAGTTCTTGGCATAAGATCGATTGAACGACTTGGAAAATGGGTTGAACAAATCCTACATATTTGACCGATTTTTTCTAAGCTAATCTTGTGAAAGTAGCAAGTGAACATTAAACTGTTTTACAGGTACTTGAAACATGCTGAAAAAAGACGAAACATAACAAACCTTCGTTTGGCTAGTTGCTACATCTAAGACTTTCTCAGAAGCCTTGACTTTCCGTCGTCCCTGATGAAAAAATAGATTTCTATTAGCTGTTTTTATCAACTGCATTTCTTCTGGCATAAGTATGGGTAATTTTCAACTGTTAACGACAACAAAATTTTATTAAAAAAATAAATAATGTAAGTATACCTCCTTCTTTGTTTCTTTCCCTTGAATTTTCTCCTCTGATATTTCATCTATCAATGCTTCGTTACCAATCTGGAAATGAACGGAACATGAAATACTCATTGTATCGAAGAAATAACAGTTTCCAATTGAATCTTAATAAACAATCCAGGGGACATTAAAAAATGACGTCGCGCAAGCACCGCCAATTTTTGCACCTTGTGTCATGCTATGTCACAAATCGCTGTTTCTAACACTCTAAACCCACTGTGTGACGCTACGCTGTTCTTGAAACAAAGTGCTTGTGTGATGTAATTGTAATGCTCTTTCTTGTTAAAAAAAAACAACGAATTCCTTCATTCGCAAAAAGAATACAAGTGCCATGATGCTTATTCGATGATTTTTGAAAAGCGTGATGTCGAAAAAGAAGTGACACCCCACCCCACCCCCTAGGTGAGTGACGTCATTGCTGAACGGCCCTGTCAATATATTAATGAAAGTAAAATACCTTCTGCCTTCCTTTCTTAGTTTGCCTCATTTTCTCTGTGCCAACGTCTTCTTTTCGATTTGAGTCATCTACGTGATCCTAAACGAAAAAAGGTGAAGAAATAAAAAAGCAATACTTAACATGAATAGGCTGTATAGTTTTCCAACTCACAAGATTATTTCTCATCATACGTAGCTCACAAGAAGTTGTGCAATAACTATGTTCACGATGGCGTGAAATGATTCCAAATAAAACATATATTTCGGCATTTCCACATAACATGAATTTATAAATATATATATACAAAACAGATATACTTAAATAAAACGTTATTTTAAAGTTCTGGCCAAATGTTTATCACAAAATTAGTTTCTACACTGACCATTTAATTTTGTCTAACTGTCTGCTTAACGGATGTCTTTTGGAGGTGCGTTAAAGTCTTTTGCCGCGTCATACTCAAAAGTTATTTATATGTTTTCGTATAAAATCATTGGGTGCGTTAAAGTCTTTTGCCGCGTCATACTCAAAAGTTATTTATGTTTTCGTATAAAATCATTGGATGCGTTAAAGACTTTTGCCGCGTCATACTCAAAAGTTATTTCTCTGTTTTCGTATAAAACCATTGGGTACATTTAAAGACTTTTGCACGTCATACTCAAAAGTTTTTTCTATGTTTTCGTATAAGAGCATCTAGAGGGCTCGTGATTCCTCAGCGTTGTTTGTCTTATTTTTAATTACATTTAAATATGTAGAGAAATTATTGTTGTATAAATGTTTATATGATAACAACGAAGTAGGCATTTCCACACTTTCATTATATGATAGCCAATTAGACTAATGGCATCTTCTTCGTTTGCGTATTTGCCAAATATAAATTCAGCAGCTGTATTCAAAATCTTTTGTAAACCCTCCTCCGTGTAGACTGGAATTTTATGTATCACTGTATTACCGTACTTTTGTCCACTCCCCTCCCCCTCCAACTTAATGCTGCTCAGAAAAAATGCGTGTTCCTTGCGAGAAGACAGATAGTAAAAGAAAATATCCCACAGCAATTTTTAAAGAAGCTTTAAAAGAAGCTTTAACCAATGACTCGTAATATCGTAATATCCAACATAAACAAGATTAACAGAATTTTGCAAGCACAATAATTTATGATGACTAAACAAGCCAGGAATAGTGGCGTTATTGAAAGTATAAAGTGTTTGGCAACAAGATATAACTATTTGAAAATTTAAGTTTCGCATGAAAACGAGGCGGGTTACGACACGATTGGGGGTTTGGTTTTTGACGTGTCATATCCAAAACACGTTAAATTTTTTAATATGGAACATTTTTGAACGAGGGATTCTGTTATCCATACCGTACAACAGAATTCTATTAATGGAATATGGGAACAGTTTATCTGTAGAACAACGGGACGGACACACTTGAAATGACATCAACCATATTAAATATATCTTTGTCATTCGTTTGTTGGTAAACAATTTCACAAACCGCATGCTATTTGCTTGAACCTACTTGCAATGAAAAGGAAACCGCATAAGCGTTTGTTATTTAAACAAATGAGAAATTAAAACTACACGGATTTTTAAAAGGTTATCTCTAACGGGAAGGTCGTAGTATAAACTCTGCTAGTACTTTATTAAAATTAACTTTAGTGTCGTATAAGCTACTATTTTTGTAAGCAGCAATTTAATTTTTCCAATCGCCGAACTTGGCGAGTCTTAATGAAAGAAAAAGGTGTTTCGGGGGAAGTAACGTACACGTGAATGAAAACTTTATTGTGGTAATACTCGTGACAATTATGGTGATGATATTTGCATAGATAATTACTTAAATATGTATAAACATAAGCATAAAGGTTCAAATGAATGTTTAAATAAATGTCGTCAAAATCTGACTTCCTCCTTCGCAGTGAAGTATGTTGTTGAACTTATATGTAATGTGATGTAAGTTGCTTGATGTGTGTAAGATAGTTATTATTCGACTGTGTGGGTCACATATTAAGTCAAAAGTGAATCTCTAAATGTATAAAAACAATGAATCGACACTCGTTCGGAATGCATAATCAGCTAGAATTACCAGGCACTAAAATCTAGCTCAAAAAAGGGTCCGACCTTCTGACGCTGCCCCTCTTAATTTCTAAAGAAAAGTGTCCATTTTGCTAAATTTGACATATATTTAGAAAGTGTGACAAAGAAAGTGCCCTTTTCTCTTCTACTTGACCCTGTCCTCTAATTCTGGATTATCCACTGGATACTCTCTTTGACGTACGTCAGTGAAATCAAACATGCCTTACTTTTTCTGACTGAAAGTTTACTTCGTGTCTAAGAAGGATCAGCTTAAGGGAAATTCCAAAGCAAGGACATGTTTACACTGCTTCAACACTTTTGTTATACCATTCAATTCGAATACAAAAACATCTTTACACTGCTTCAACACTTATACCGACGTGTTTCTTGTCTTTTAAGAAGTGGTAAAATTTTATGAATGACCTGCTAAAAACGACATGAATAAATAAAGAATGGTTGATATTCCGTAGCGTCGACCAACTATTTTCAGTGTATCCTCAGTAAAAAGCAGGCGACAAGAGAGCCAGGAAACAAACGTCAGAATATAAATGTAAATACCGACATCTACAAGGAGTTGTAGCTTAGTTTTATGTACGGAAATTAAACACACATGCAAGTCGTTCTTAAAATCGTAGTTAGTTAAAAATTAGATAGAATAAGTAATAACATATATTGAACTTGTATATACGTCTCTTTTATCACTAACACCATATATTGAACTTGTATATACGTCTCTTTTATCACTAACACCCTTTGACAGTTTCATTTGACAAGTTCACTATACAAATAAGGATTTGACCTTTTGAATCGGAGTTTTTATATCAGTAACAATGCACTTTGAAACGATAAGTTTCATTTTTTGTTTCTTACAACATTCAGATTTCAGCTTGTTCTGATAAGAATGCTATTTTAACGCTTCTGCATCTAACAACAAATTCCTAGCATCACTGTTATATCAACTTTTGTTTAAATAATAAAACAGTCCAGAACAAACAAACGGTGGATATTAAATACAAAGCAAAGACAATCAAGTAATGTCACAGTTAAAAGTGATTACTATGGTAACGAAAAGTGAAAAACATTGTAATAAAACAAGGTGACAAAAACGAAAAGTAGATGTAAGCTCAATTTATGTGTAAGTTTAGCTAAAAAAAAATAAACCACAGAACACTGTCCACATTTGTGAACACATCATAGAAGTGATTGAATAATGTCATTTTAAGCATCCTGTAGATAGATGTAAAAGAAAACAATATGGTTATCTGTTTAAAAGTTCAATTTGTGATGTCATGTACCAGGAACTGACCTGACTACATTAATTACAAAAACCACAACATACTGTCGTAATGTTGTTTAGATCTCGAGGTCTAAGAAAATAATAATCAAACACCAACCATCAAATTCTGAATGTGAGAATGAAACTCTTATAAATAAATATAGTAAAATTTTGTGAAACTTAAAAAAAAAAACACTTCAGGATTGGATCAGATTCCAAACACATGGAAAATGTGATTTTTCATCCAAAAATAATTTGCTGCATAAATCATAACAAGTAATAAATTTTACATAAAATTAATTGCATAGATACAAATATTTTTTACATGAATTATATAAATGAATAAAAATAATTTATTGTAACAACATTAAAAAAAAAAGTTTTTACATTAAAAAAGGATGTCAAGTTGAATAAGGAGTAGTCTTTCTTCTCTTTGCAATTAAAAGAGTAGAGCTTAAAAACCTTTCCTAAAAATGTCTCCAGCTAAGTTTTGTTGTTCTTTACAAAACAATAGATTAATGATCAATATTGTAGAAAGCTATATTTTTACAAGACTCCTACTGTACAGCTTAGATAATTTAATATTCTGAATGACTTTTAAATGTTGCTGTGTTGGTCATGTGATTAATAAACTTGAATGGATTTGTACTCGTGGTTGTTTAGTTTCATTTCTTTGCGTTCAGTAGTTACTATATTAGTACAGTCTGCAATTAACGATAGCGAAGATATTGTATATACATTCATAATGGTGTTACCAGCTGTACCAAACAATATTTTACGGGATTGACAGTATGTCAAGACTATTGCAATTGAAATGTTTCTATCAATACCACATAGAATAGAATATCTCAAGATATTTTAAGGCAGTGAAACTTGTGATATTATAACGCAGCTTACGGTATTTGGTAAAATTATTTTTGACAATATCTTAAGAAATACTTAGCTTGGGCAATAAAACTTAGTACAGTCATAGGGGATGGGATGACTTAATACATATATATAGTACTTTGATAGAGATTAGGGTACTAAACATGGTTCTTCATGATTTTGTTGAAGAGACTACCATAAACATTTATATATTCTCTTTTACATTATATATGCTTTCAATTTCTTTACGCAACTGATTTTCAAACTTTTAAAAAACACTAAATTTCCTTTATTTGTAAAGCAGGAGGAGGAGGTGGATTCCAAAAGTCAACTTATTATGATCTGATGATATGTTTCAAATCTCATTTAGATACGAATAAAGAAGGATCAAAATTGAATTACTTATAAAAGTATTTCTTAAGATTTTTCGCCAATTTCACTGTAGGATGATGAGAGATGTATCTCTCGAAACGTAGCCTGATGTTTAAATCATTCAGGCCCATGACACGATACATATAACATACTGGATCATTATGAATTCTAATACTGGAATGACAAATGACAATATCTTCATTCTGTTGTTGATAATTCATACCAAAATTTTACATAAGAAGCATCTACGATGAAGTTATCTGTGTGAAACAGGTCCTATTCTAGGTCAAAATAGGGTTCGGATTTAGGATTTTCACTTGTGAAATTCCTAAAAAGAAGTAACTTTTTCTTATAATTATACAACTTTACACAATTTTGAAAAAACATTGACCATTAAGTACCCCTTTTCACTACTAACCAGACTCTGCACTAAAATTTTAGAATACCCTCTGTGAAATATGCATTAACACATTCAGTCTGAAACTAATTTGGTTGTCCCACTGTGAAGCTGACATATTATGTATTAAAATAAAAATCCTTTAACTGTGTTGTAAGGATAAGATTTATATGAGTATGAGTTTAGTAGTAGTTAGGGTCACAAATTGAAACTTTTATTCAGAGAAAAAACTGAATTGTATTCTTGTTAGATATGAGTATTCTCGTAGTCAGGTCATCACGAAATATACCCATAGTCCGGAACGAATATTTTAACTTATTTATATAATTCCAGAATAAGCACTGATTTAAAGATAGGACAGGAAATATAATTAATCATTCAATTAGAAATTAAATATGTTGATACAAATATAGAAAAAATATATTGCTCTATTTTATCCATATAAATTGATATTATACAGATTTAATAAGACAGAATATGATACATGTACCATTTTCTTTAGTTCCTCATCTTTTTGTCAATCTGAGACTCAAATTTCCTTTTCGTGTTGCTTATTTTCTCTTAATTAGAAAACGCAATTAAAAAACATACTGTACATACCTGTCATCATTTCCTCAATTTTATTAATTATTGACAATATTTGATGATGATGAACTTATTTTTCAGGAGTAAGATGGAGAAAGAGAGAAAGAGAGAAAACTTACCAAAATTATTGTTTATTTTGTGTTCCTTAATTTTAACAGAAATGAGAAGCATGTGAGGAAAATTAGCTGGTTCTCCTGGCTAAAGAGATTCATATGTCGCAATCAATCAATCAATAAATAAATACCAGGGTAAACTGCACACTCTTCTTAGAGAAATAAATCTTTCAAGTCATCCATTGAGTAAAACTGTTAAATGTAAAACTGTTAAATTTCACTTGTTGGACTTCCTTGCTTAGAGTGGGGGGAAAAGTTTGACTGAGAAAGTTCGGATTTTATTTACTCTTAAATAAGATTTGAATTTTTGCATTTGTGAACCTCGCCTTATTATGCCTAAACCACTGTTCAGTTGGTAAAAGATTAAATCTTTTCTGTAAACCTGTCGGTTCTTCTCCACAGAGTTTACTTGAGCATACTAATTGAACATGAAATACACTGGGCAAAAATTAGCATTGGGAGTATTTTTTAACAAGACTTTTGCATATATTGTTATTTGCCACCCTTATAAATAAACAGTTTCTTTCATAATGTGTATAAAAAAGTATGTAAATAAATTACTGTCTGATGACGAGGTCGACTTAAACTTCCATATTTCTTTAGACTAGAATCGTTGTTATTGTTTATAATCTTAATTTCGTGACGGCAAAGGGCTAGGGGAGGGGGACTAAAGAAATGTCTGATCAAGTCAAACATAGTTCTATGTAGATAATACTACAGTAAAGACTTTGAATAAACAAACCTCGAAACGCATCCACTTAAAAATTGCCAGATATCAAATAAATAAAAATTTAACATTAACTTTCAAAATTTTCAAAGCTACATTATAACGGAATAAAACTACTTGTTTCACGGGTAATAACAAATAATATTAACTTAAAAAACATCCATTTATATTAAAAGAAATCTCACTCATATATCACGTCTTTAAACTTGTTCACAAAAAACTTTTGACAACTTTCAAAGCTTTTATTCTGTATGTTTACATGTCAGAAAAAACGAATTAGGTTTTCACATTCGGAAATAAAATTAATATTATTAGTGAAAATATTTTGATTAGAGTTTGGTGATCTCTGTTCAAACAGAAGAAAAGTTAGCACAACATCAACAGAAGCATTTCCCTTTGTGAAAAATGGATCAATTATTCACGGTAAACGGTACAGAATTTCTTCTGGCTTGCCTTACATTCTTTTTTTTTTGCTTTTCAAGTTTTCTTATTGTACATCATTAATTTTTCATAACCAAAAAATATTAACGAGAAACTAGATGAGGTTGTGCTGGAAAAAAAAACAGGATATATTTAAAAAAAACTTAATATAACCGTTTTCAGCGTTGATCAATTAGAAAATCCTGAAAATGAATCATAAATAAAGTACCACTTATCAATCAGCACTCCTTCAAACTAAAACCAATATTTCATACAAAACCGCTACTTCAAAACACAGCAGCGAGACAAAATATTTGGGCAAAATATGACTTTCCTTGAGCACCAACTTCGTCCCTTCATAACCAACATGTTTTCAAAACAACGAAGTTACAGTCAACGCTTTAAAGTCATAAGAATTGGAACATTTTAAACCTTTGAAAGAATATATACCCTCGTGAAACATATCAGTGACTCGCTTACCTTTTAAGCGAAAGCTTTTTTTCTAAACAATCCCACTTTCTACTTTTACACTTTAGATTATTAAACTTTCCAACCGATCAGTTTTCTCATATTTAAAACTAAGAAATAATAAATAAACATTGGAAGATCTAAAATAGCTGTCACTTTTCTTTCATTCACAGCAGGAAAACATCGAAAATTACGGCATTAAATTTCAGTATCAACAAACCTTGCCACGCAACAACTTTCTTTACAGCCAGGGCAAAACAACCTTTATCGAATTTCCACATTATCTTCTAAACATTCACAGTCGTATAAAAAACACTTCCCCCCTGAAGATATATACAAAGCTACATTTTGACGCCAGTGAATACAAGATAGGTTGAGAAAAAAAAACGTTTACACTTTTCAGCCATGTAAATGTTTTGAGCGAGCGCTCTTTAAAATGTTTTTCTCGCGGTAACGAACAAGCAAGCAGAAAAAGTCACAGGAGTTAATTAACAAAAACATATCCGATAAAATAAAATGCATCATACTTTGGTTGGGACATGGGTTGTAACTTGAGGGATTACTGTTAAAAACATGCTTAATAATTAACTACGTTCAAGATAGTAGGATGAAAGATTTCACAAAAAGAACTTTTCTTTATCTTTCAAGTATTGTTGGCTTTTCAATCGATTTCCTGTGTAATCACTTAACTGCTCATCATTACGACAAACTCATCTTATTCAATAGGCTGATTATGCAGTAGTTCATGTAATTACCATTTTGTGTTCTCGAATTAAATCTTGCTTTGCGCTGTGTGTTACATAAAACCACTGACTTCCCAACTTTCATAAATCGTATTTCACAAAATATTAACGTAAATTCTGAAAATGCTCCTCTACCCATGCCATGCGTAAACACAAAGAAAAACCATCCAAAGATAATACATTGACACAACTAGAATATAATAAACAACAACTATTCTCAAAAGAAATTTTTGAGCTATAAATTAAACCCAATGTGTTCGCGAAGTATTTCAAGTCACAGGTTGGTAGTTATACGAAAGTGAGCTGCAGGTTTCAAAGCCGAAGGAAACATTTCTTGAACTTGTGTTTTTACAAGAGGTAGTAATACGAGTTTGCTATGGTGAATGCTTCATCAAACTTTTATAGCTGAATTTTGTAAACATATTTTTTACAGGGAGGAAACAGAAGATAGGAAAATGTTAAATAAATGTTCTGAACGAACAGCAATTATGAGTGTTTAGATGTTATTTAGTGCTAAAATATTTGCTCCAGGCAGGATAAACTTTCAAAACTTTTTTCAGCGAAACAAGACGTTCCTAATTAGAAAGTGCGAAGACGTGTTCTGCTAGCTAGCTATAGTTTTAAAACTATTTTTTGTCACAGTATAAACTTTCAAAACAAAAGCTATTTAAAAGATTTTCACAGGAAGAACCTTTTTCTAGGTACTATTTGAGAAGATTTTCAAAGTTTTTCTCACCAGTGTTTTAGAGCGCCAATTTAGAATATTTTCTTTCATAATCTGTGTACTGAAAAAAACTCTACAGGCAATGCTTCTTTCACTCACTTGAATAAAAATCTCTCGGATAAAGGTTTGAACTTATGTCAGAAAACTACTTTCTACTCGCCAACATACAGACATAACTAAGCTACTTAAACTAACTCTTAACTAGGAGTATTTTACAAAAGAGGAACAACATCGTGTAGCTATACTTGTAAACATAAAAATAGTTAACGTGTTTGAGTACCTGTATTATCAGTGAGTATTTAGTTACTTCACTGAAGAGAACAAGCGTTCATAACGAACGTAAATTGTATTTCAAACCTACCACGATCGACATCCCAGCCTACCAGCGTTGTTTCAAAGCCAAAGTTAAATATTTCCTCGTCAAACTTGCTGTAAACAACAATAACTTTAATGAAAAAGATAACATAAAAATAAACGAGTCTTTAACGGAAGGTCAACATCAGCACATCGTTTGTTACAAAATTATAATTTATATTGCACAAAATTCAGTTGCATTTTATTTCTAATAACATATTGTCGACGGAACTTTGGAGGACAACTTTTCTTCTGCCTAGCATGTGTGTTAATAATACATCCAACATATTTTATTCATAAAGACTTTTATCTATTCATTTAAAACGTTTTACCGATTATACTCCTCTTTAACGATTCGCGTCACCATTTGGATATTTTGAATAAAACACCTGTCGAAGTTGTATTATAGCAAATTATCAGAAGAAATGGAATAAAAATTAGGAAATAAAAGAAATAAAGGAAGCGTGTTGAGAGTTTGAGTTAAAAGTTACAGAAAACAGAACGTTGGTGTTATTATATTACGACGGGCAGAATCAGAAGTAACAAAACTATGCGCAAGTAATTAAAATGTCAGTCGCCATAAGACATTGGAACAAAACAATTCAATCTCATAATTCCTCCAACTCACGAAGCCATACTAAGCAAGATTTTCACTAAGCGGCGGATCGCCACTGGACTTTAATATTGCCTAGCTGTTGAGTGGTTCACGCCGAGTGTTCGCTGCATATACGGGATGTGGAAAACGGTAAAATTAAAAGGTTGCTTCTTATTTATTAAAATTTATTTAAACACAAGTAAAGTCAGGCAAAATTTTAAATAATGCTTCTTAGCACGATTGAGTTGAGTTATCAGATTCATGAAAGCAATCAACGAACGTATTCTAATTTATTTTCTCTCCCACATGTTCGTTTACATTGAAAAGGAAAATGGACAGGATGTAAAAAACAAAAAAGAATAAAAAACAAAGAATTGAAATATAGGAATTAAACAGGAAGGAAGAAATAAACCTGCCATCATCCGTTTATATGTAAACCAATACACAACTTTCAATTCGTTTCGGTACCCGTGTGTACAGTGTGGGAAAAACAAAAACAACAGTTTACCCCAAGTTTGTAGGTTAGTCATTCATTACTCGTTGCATTATAATACGTGGTACTGCATATAGATAGCCCTAACCCTAACCCGATACGTA
>JANTOQ011060879.1:3085-13710 GCA_027564595.1 Bythotiara depressa | reverse complement strand
AAATCTGAATTTGAAATCCGTTTTTCATAAATCTAGAGAAAAATGCTGTGTGATGTCATTTGTCACGGTTATGACGTCAATTCGGGAAGTGTTTATTCAATACTAAAATATGTTCCTCGACTTTCCATACAACTATTAATTCTCACTTACCTATTGTTGAAAGATCATCTGGAGGAGAGCCCTTGTCCTGCCAAACATCTGTCGATAAGTCATCTATTAAGTCAAACATTCTTCGGACTATGAAATATATAAACAAATAAAAATGTTAGTTATTTGAAGTATAACTATATTCCCATGGCCTTTCCTTTCTGATAAAACTGGTTGAAAGTGCTTGAAAGTGCTTGAAGGAAGGAGTGAAAGTAAAACTGTTGAAGGACAATTGTCTGTCGTGTATTTACTAATTTAAAAAGTAATTAATTTTACTTTATTGTAACAATCATTTTCAATTTTATTTACACGGGTATCTTCTTTTTGGTTAATCCGATCATTGTGGATTACTTAGTGGAGCTGTGGCACTGTGGTAGCGAGTTGGACTTGCAGTCTAGGGGTTGCGAGTTCGAGTCATATCCACGGACAATGTGGAGGAGGGTCCTATCCACTGCACCGTGTGGAGGAGGGCGACATTTTCCCAAACTCCATAGGTCATGTTTATATGTTTGTGTGCGCCACAAGTGATGTCTGTAATTCAATATGCGAATGTGCTCCAGTGACGTCATTGTGCGCGCCACAAGTGATGTCTGTAATTCAATATGCGAATGTGTTCCTGTGGTGCAGTATTGTGAAATGTTCATGTTTGTAAAACTCTCTGAGCTCAATGTGTAGCGAGAAAAATCTGAATTACTTTAATACGAAGCTATTTGGTAATCCAACCAAAAAATGCCTTGGTTTCCGATCGGATTACAATCTCAAACGATCCTCCTATGTTTGGTTTGTTTTAAATTGTTTCGTGAAACCGAGGCAAATAAAATAAGGAGACATATAAAAGAAAACCAACCGATTGTTTGGTAGTGGACGTCATATTTGTTTATATGTTTTTTGGGGGATTACAATCCAAAGTAAATCTAGTTAATCTGGATCGATCAGATCGCCCAAAAGAATTCCTCATTCAGACCTCCTTTTTCAATATTAGGACGGACATCACCGTATCCATAAACACCCTTATATATGCCTGTGGAGGAGAGTGAAGGGTGGAGGAGGTGGTAACTGCAATCATCCAGATAAAGTGGATACTGGGCGCCAATTTCACTACAATTCTATAAATGACGCAAATGTGTGCAACAATATAAGAGGACATACATGTAAACGTCTTCAGTTTACTTGATCAGTTAACACTCGCAGATTTGATGTACTTGGGTACTTTTTGTTATTATTTATTTATTTATTTATTTAAAAATTATAAATTATATTAAACAAACGTAAAAAACTAAAGTTAATTAAAAACATGTACTGAGAACGCACACACTACAGACAAATCAATATTCATAGGCAACAGTCTCCGCAATGCACAATTAATGATAATATAGACCTTCCCGAAATTCATGAAAATTTGGAGTTTATAGTCAGATTCCTCTTCAAAAAATATGCATAATTCTGAAAATTTCAATGCCACGCGGCAATAAGAAGAATTGTTTTCGCTACACTACGCCACCGGTCAAAGCTTGTTAATTTCAAACTTTCAATGTGCTTTGTATTCATGCGTAAAAAATAATATTTGAAGTACTGAAGTATTGTAGTGACCATGACTCTTCATAACATTTGTACAAATAGATGTGCTTCACTTCCGAAAGAACTGGGCCATCTCGAGGTAGCATCGATGAAGGGTACAGCTGGTTAGGCTCACCCTCGACTATGATAGACGCTTAAGTGATGCCATCGTTGTAGAACTTCCCTTTCTCATTTGTAAAATCGTTACATGCAGTAGGGTCTACAAACAGCAGTCGTAGCCATGTTAAGCTGCGAGACAGCAAGTTGACTTGTATATTCCAGACACTGTCTTTTTTATTAGACACGATAATTTGATACCTTAGGATCCGATCCTAGGGTAGGGCCAGCGAATTATACATGGTCTTGACTTGTTGAGCTAACCTGGCGTATAAATGTACTGACACTTAGGATATAGATATGCTCTTACCAGCTTTGTATTCAACACAGACCCCTACTCTCGTATCCTGGACATGTGAAGGAAAGGGTAATTGCCAAATAATTTGTCCAGGTTTTAGTAACTGGAAACGGGTGACAAAGGGTCTACTGTAAAAGCTGTATTTAACCCCAGCGGGGGAGGGGAATTATTTCAATGCTGGTCTCTTAATGGGGGTCGGGCTAATTATAGAGGGGAGGCCAATTATAAAAGGTTTTAATTTTAATCTTTTGAACACAACTTCCTACAAGTGTACCAAAAATTATAGCGTTTAATTCATAAGCATACCCCCTGGTTGTATTAATCGTCTCATTGGAAACCTTTAAAATTTTATGAGGAACCAGGGAGTCTTGATCAGCTTGATCAGCTTTTACAAAATTTATTTTACATTATATATTTCCAATAATGATCTCCTTGGAAATAGAAATATAGCGAAGAAATGACCAAAGATATGATTACATCCTCCGTGATCACGTCATCTTCGTGATCACGTCATCTTCGTGTACATGCGCAAAGGGATCAATGTATTCAACACTATCAGTACCTTTCAAACTAGCAGGTTTTTTTTTTTAAACTAGTAGGGGGAGTTTTTTTAAACTAGCGGGATGAGTTTTTTGCATGGGACCATGTTTCTTACACATTAACTGATCATTCGGAGTGACATCAAATATTAAACGATTTTTCAATCAGCTCTATGAGTACATTTTCCTTATTGTATATAACTGCTTATTGTAAAACTTACCTTCAGAATGGGGCCTATAATTAGAGGGAGTGGCTAAATACAGCTTTTACGGTATGATCTCGTGCTCAGAAAAGTCTCAAAACTCATGTTTTAGAAATGCGTTCTGGCACGATGAGCTTAGTTAGAATGATTACATGAAATAATCGATATACGAGTCGTATTTATGTCGTATTATGTTATTATTAACATATTGTATTATGTTATTATAAATATATTGTATTAAGATATAATAATCCTATAATATGATATCTTTATATAAACATAAATATGACATCAGTGGAAAACATTGTAATCCTTCTAACTAATCCTTTTAAGCACATCTCCTTTACAAAATAGGTAACTCTGATGTTTCCCGATCGTGCTACCACCTTGAGAACAAAATATGTGGTATTTACTACATCGTACGCCCCACTCTTGTTTTGCCACTTTTCCCTCTAGTGTCCAGAAAAAGGGAACGGTATATGGGAGAAAACGTTGTCAGGGTCGTATCCAGAAAGTTTTTGTGGACCTCAAATTAGTCCTGGGTTAGTGGCTCCGCGAGGTGGCACCAAGGTTGCCAACGAGGGGAAAATCTTTTTGAGTTAGGATTCTAGATTGGCTAAAACAGCCAAATCCAATGGATAAAACTGTGTTTTGCAAGTACACATTTAAATCCGGAAACATGAGCTTTCTTGTTATAACTGTATAAATTCTTTCTAACATCCTGTGAAATTTTTAAAAGTAGTTAAATCCCACATCAGCTGTGCCTTCTCTTGTTCTGTTATCCTTCGTCAGAGTAGCGTGTTTACAAAAATCTAATCATTTTGGCTACCATTATTTTTTCTGAACACTGTTCACAAACCGGGGGTTATTTACGCAATAATTTAGCAAGTCTGCAAATATATTACAGGGTTAGAAATAACTTTTTTCAAGTGATTTGTGATATTAGTGACTCCGCGAGGGCCGCCCATGGTGGAGTCCGAAGGGCTAGTCCTAGATCGCTGTAAAAGCATTCTTTTTCTTGAAAATTACGCACACCATAACTTGCACAACAGAAAGAAAATTATGTACTTACTAAGTAAGAAATATCTTTCAAATTTAATAACTTATGATCCAAGACAATTTCACGATAGCTAAAACTCTGCGAGAAGTCTTTCGAAACGTTCGTATTACGGAGATAAAAAGATATGCGCACGTAATAATGTTTGATTCTCTTTTAAAACACATCCAGTGAGAAGGTAACCAAAATTTTATATATGGCGACGTAGACGTGGGTCGTAAGCGAAGCCTGTTGGGAATATATACTGAACAGAGTTTAAAGGACGATTTAAAAAATGCAAAATAAAATAGTTTGATGTTAAACCATCTGAAGTATAGTTATTCTTTCTTTCAGGCCGACTGGTAAATATAACTCTAAGTAAACACAAGTAAAAAGAAAGCAAGTAAAAAGGGAAAATAATTTTTTGAAGTGCTGATAAATTTTTTTGGGGACATTTTTTTGGGCGCCCATAGCGGTTCAACGCTATCAAAATCGACCTGGATACGACCCTGAGTCGTAGAATCTCACATGCCAGTGGCTTTCTCTCATAAGTAAGTAAGTCATTATTGTTACTACATAAAATTAAAATAATACACTTTTAGTACCTACTCAGGTTTTTCTACTTGGAAAATGCCAGAGCTAATAGCTCTTTGGCCAACAAATGCCTATTTCCATAATACCCCCTAATAGCTCTTCCGTTTACGTACTTCAAGTATCTACTTAATTTTAAAGTCGTACAGATTCCAAAGGGTCTAACCATGAGGCACCAGTAACCACTTTTCCAGGCCGTATCGAATAACTAAGGTTCCAGCCGTATTGTTCAATTGTGATGTTAGTACCAATCATAATGTCCTAAGATCCACCCGTATCTGATCATGTATAATTTAAAAAGTAAACGGTCAAAATATATTTAGACTTTCGTATCACTTGTGAAGTACAGTCTTGAATAATTTGGTACTTTTTTATGATTTTTTACACCTTCCGGGATTGTAAAGTTTACTAATAGTAACTCTTATCATTTTGCTTTATTTTTCCTTTATTTCCAATTAACAAACCTGGAAAAAATAAAACAGGAAAGAAATGAATGATTTGGATACTTCTCAGGCAGAGTTTCTCAGCGCCAATAGACCTGCTTCTTATAAAATTTCGGTTCGTGTAAAACAGATTTGAATTTTGAATTTATCTGTCCGTTAATCACGACAGACTTCCCACCCATTTTTTAAGATTACAAAGATTTGCACAAAAATACTTTAATCGTGTACATGAAGTTATGTCATTTACCTTTGCAGATTACCTAACGACATAAAACACGAGAATATTAGGTACGTTGGGCACTTCCATCCTATAGCATGGATGTACAGTAGGTATGTCTCACTACAGCTGGTCCCATTCTCATTTTTTTGGTCACTTCATAGAATTGTGTTTATCTTTTTTCTTTTTCCCAGGAAAAGTGGCTATTTTTTCTTAGAACACCTGTTTATTTCGAGGAAACGAGATGGTGTCTCTTAGAACAGTTCATTTTGCCAGGAAGTCAGAAGATTCAAAGAACAGCTCAAATTACCAGGAAAGCGTCAATTATTCTTAGAACAGCCAGAAAACCCTGGACTTTAATTAAAACAACTCATTTAGCCAGGAAAGCCAAATTTCTCTAGAACAGCTCTATTTGCCAGGACTGACAAACCTCTAGAACACCTGTTTTCTAGAACACCTCCGTTGGCTCCTTCCGCAAGCAGCATCTTGTTTATCCTTATTACTATTTCCGAGGCGCTAGATACCCATTTCACATTTTCTTCCTTTTCCTTAGCCCTCTTATCGATGGGCTTTTGTAGTGTACATTTTCATGGGGAAGATCAATCCGTCCCCTCGTAATTCACTAACCACTCAGGTTTTCGCTCACATCAACAATTTATTACTGATGTTAGCAGTTTCTCTAACCAACTTTTCGCTTGTTTTTCGAAAAAGTCTTACTTGAAATCATTCTTCAAATATAAAAGAAATATTTTTTTAAATGGAAAAAGTAGTTAATATATATTGATATATACATTAAATCATATTTTATATTATAAATTTAGTTTATTAATTTATATATGTATCTTTTATACGATATGATTGGTTTATATTAGTTTTTATTTAAAAGCTATGTAACCATTTTTACCAAATAAAACACAACATGGTCCTAAAACCTGAAGTTGTGAATGATTGTAGACTAAGTAAACAATAAAAACAGACTGGTGCCGCCGCTTAGCTTGTTTAGCACCATTAGTCAAGAAGTGAATTCATTTTATTTGTGCTTTATTTTTTTAATAAGTTCACCATTGTAGTAATTCTTACTTGAGTTCATTTTACATCATCCTTATTAGGATCGATGATAGCATACAAACTGAAGGTGAATGAATGAAGAAGCTTTCTTCTTTTTTTGGAAAGCACACTTTCAGGATTACCCTAACAAGCTTCTTCCTTTCAACAGTTACTCGAATAGTTGTTTACGAGACACATTAATGAAAAAAGGGGTAATCTTGAAAGGACCTAAAACCCAGACGATATATAATTATAGATTGCGATATTTTAAAAAGAATATAAATTAATCAAAAATACGTATTTTATTTTATTTCTGTTGCTCAGAGAAATGAAGCACATCATTTTTCATTCCTTTTTATCTAGTTGGTGGGAAACCCCTGGTTCTTCATAAAACTATAAAGGATTCCTATGCGCGGTTTACTATTTCCAGGAGGTATAAATGCAACAATAATTTAAATTGTTTGAAAATCCATCCTAATCCTTTAATGCATAGTGACCCCCGGAAAGGAATCAGATCATTGATCATTTCTTTGCTATATTTGCTTTTTCCAGGGTGTTAGCAAATTATTGGAAATACAATGTAAAATAAACATTTTAAAAGCTGATAAGACCCCTTGGTTTCTTATGAATTTATAAAAGTTTCCATTGGAAAGTTTAATATAACCAGGAGGTAACCTTATGTATTAGTTCTATTATGAGGGGGCTTTTTGAGTCTCGTAAACGAGACATGTGTTGTATTTGTTCAATTTTCCTAAAATCAGACACAAGCATTCCTTGTTTTATAAGTTTCAAAAATATAGTCTAAAATTTAAAAATATCAACATTGATGACGCCACCATATTTTATGTAAAATGGGAAAATTTTAGAAGAAGAAATAGAAATGCCATTAATTTCAACACACTTTACTAGTCCCAGTTACCATATGACACATATGGCAACAAATTAGGTGGTCCAAGGAGCAGATTTGAAACAAAAGAGGAGTGTGGTAGCATACGAATGTTGACGACATGGCTTTCTAACAATCTTTCACAGATATTTAATGTTGGATCTCAATTTATTTTTAAACGAACATGTTTTGAAAAATACATGACCGGTAATTAATTAAGTCATTCCGCATGCAATACACATTAACGGTTTAAATGTAATCCATCTATGCATTAATTAACTTTTAACAAAAACAAGCGACAAGATTTTCTTGATTTGATACAGTTCCCTTTAAACAAACGATAAAATATCAGTGATTTCCTTGTTTACATTTTTCAAGTAAAACCTTCACATAAATTCACTTAGTTTGTTATAATATATTTTCATAACAAAAGTCCACAACTAAAACAAAATTATTTTCTCACATCTGATTAATAAGTAAGACGCTGGGAAATAGACGTCATGCATAATTCGAAAGAGATGTTAAACGTATCTCGGAAATAAAGGGTTTTTTATGCCCATTTACCTCCGGAAATGAATCAAAGCACCACTCATTTATTTTGTTGTTTCCTTTTCATCCAGGGGGTGGGTAATTATAAATAATGAAAGGAGAAACGAGGTTGCTAAAAGTTGATAAAACCCCCTGAAGATTTCATATAATTATAAAGGTTTTTTATAAGATTTTATAACAGACATTAAAGTGTAAAGCAGTTAGGATGTACAATGATTCATTTTTCCTTTCAATCTTTAGTCTAAACAATTAGTATTGCATCCACATTCAACTTTGTATAAAAAGTAGAATGTATATCTCGAGACGAGGCATACAAATGACCTCGTTTCCATGCAAATTCTTAGACTTCGTTTATCTACTTTGAGTTTCATTCGTTATTGATCTAATGCGAAACATGCTTTTGCATCAGGCAAATTAACTTAAAATCGACGGTGCCCAAAAAAACATTATTCTACTTTCATCCAAATAAAAAATAAAAAAGTCCTGTTACAAATCGTTCCAAACTAAGGAGCTTATTATAGTCTTCCTTGGTCAAAACCTATGCCACTATGACGTCACTCATTCTGTGCATACTCATGAATGTAAAGGACGTTTATTCTGGGTGAGTGTAAGCTAGGATTGCAATCCACCGGCCTGTAGCAGGCCAAACTAGTCCAACTAAACCTGCTCGCAAAAATTAGGTTTAGATAAGATTGTGTCCGCACTTACCATCCGGATTAAGTGGATTGCTAACAAGTTATACGATATAAATTCTGTATCTGTAGATAATACTAGATAATAGACGCAGACAAAATTTTTTTGCAGATATTTTCCTTCTCTTTCTTCCATCTTTCTACTTCATTGTCGTTTCCATTTAACATTTCTTTGTTGGTCTTCTTTTTTTAGTCTTTTAGTTAATACAGCCCTCTTTATGTATTGGACATGGTATTTGTTACAAGCTTTGAATACGTGTGTACGTGACGAGAGTTTGAATGTTCTTTTTTAGATTTTTTTTTAAATGAACAGAGTGAATGTGTAGTCGAATATATAGTTAAACCGATATGTTATATTCCACTTTGGTTTTACAACATCATTAAGCGTCTGGTTATTTTGTTCATGAAATTTTGAATTCCTGGTCAAAAACGAGTGTAGACTCTGAACATTTCATAATCCATAATCTATAATGTTCAAACAGCTGTTAAAAATCACGTTTTCTACGAGCAAGGTCAACTTTAACGACTTGATACACCTCCTGCTTATTGTAAAGGCCTATTAGAAACCTTCATAATTTTATGAAAACCAAGGGTGTCTTATCAACTTTTTCCAAAAATTAACCCCCTGGAAAACAAAAAAAAAGTAAAGAAATGAGTAACGTTATAATTCATTTCCGGGGATACCGTTGCCAAAGAGTTAAAATTAATAAATATTAATAGTAAAGAAGTACAATAGTATAATATATGTCAAATAAATATGAGATGTATCATACAATTAAAAGGCCACCTGTATATAAAGAAAACCTCTCTCTATAATATAAAGGCAATTTTTAATACTTTGCGAAAACAGTTTAGAATCACTTAGTTAAAGTTTCTCATGAAATGGAAAACTCAGTGAATTAAGAATATTTTCTGTTATTTTTATGGAAATACGCTGACAAACAATGCGACTCTACCAAGTTTCCCGCCAACACCTATCCCATACTGACTTTATCGGCGCTCTACAGAACAGGAATAGGGAGGGAACATAAAAGGGACCTAAAACCGAAAAAGCCTGAAATAATTTGTGCAGCTTTTTAAATTTGGCAGTAAGTACAGACAGCATATAAATATTAAAAAACCCATACCTGCTTTTTAACGGCTACCAACAGATGTGATCAATGTAAACTTACTCTCAGATAGAAAGAAACCGTTTACTTCTCTTGCTTCGTGTATCTTCTATATAATGCGATTGTTAGGCTCAGCTATGGATCAGATACCTGGTAAACACCCTCTATCAATTTTAACAATTTAAGACTGACTTAAATCGCATAGCACTCATCTTAATAATATTCTCCATCGTGGATCATTTTAAATGATGGCTCACGATTCCATTCATAGAATATTGTCAGATTACAAATGTGTTGAGACAAATTTGATAGTTTTTATTTATTTATTTCTACAACAAACATCCACCAAACCCTCTCCCCTGCTTTTAACAGGCGCTCAAGTTGAAACTTTTTCAGGGTAAGGGAAGTTGTAGACATTAACGGCATCACTGT
Source organism: Bythotiara depressa (assembly GCA_027564595.1). Classification (NCBI taxonomy): domain Eukaryota; kingdom Metazoa; phylum Cnidaria; class Hydrozoa; order Anthoathecata; family Bythotiaridae; genus Bythotiara; species Bythotiara depressa. The sequence goes on along the minus strand of JANTOQ011060879.1, from coordinate 3,847 downwards.
GAAACAGATTTTCTATATGAAAGTTAATCTTTTGAGCCTCAACTATCGAAGGAAATACATTTTTTCATTTAGAATTCTCTAGATAGTCTAAAAGTACCATAACATTGTATAAAGTGTGCTACAATGCTGCTTTTTACTATGAAAAAAAGTCAATAATGACGTCAAAACTTGAAGTTTACTAAATATTTAGGGTATGTCGAGTTAACGTAACTTGATCAGTAATCTAAGGCATCTTTTCATTTAGAATTCTCTAGATTGCGTAAAAATGCCATAACATTGCGTAATTCTTCTCCTCTCCGCACCTGTTTAGTGTTTCCGCTGGCATTTATTTACTCTTAACATACTTTATTATCCAAGATTAACACCGGTCAATATGGACGTGCACAAAATTAACGACAAAGAAAATTAAAATTAAGACGACGAAAAAATAAATTGAATTTTAATTTGGACAAAATTAGCACTAACCTAAATACTATGCTGGAAAAATTTACGGGAAACCCTCCAAAGCGCGTTAACTTTGTATCGCGTAATAAGGTATCTGTTAATAACAACAATATTTGTTTTGGGAGGGGATCTGTACTGATTGATTTGGGGAGAGGGACTGTATTGATTGTCTTTGGGAGAGGGACTGTACGGATTAATTTGCGTAGGGATCTATACTGATGGATTTTTTTTGGGGGGGATCAGTAATGGTTGAATTTGGGAGGGAGCAGTACTGATTGCATTGGGGAGAGGGACTGTATTGATTGAATTTGGGAAAGG
>JANTOQ011059768.1:0-11377 GCA_027564595.1 Bythotiara depressa | reverse complement strand
AAGAAGGGTGTCCTCTCCACTTCATGTTTTGTTTTATTTTGCACAGGAAGAGAAAACACCAGCACATGTTTATATTGAGTACCCAAAGAACTTGGTAGATGATGATTCAGCCCATGATGAGGATGAGAAGTATGTGTTTGTTTATTACATATGAAGACATAATTTCACAGCCCCAATTTAATATAACATGCATGTCTCTTTTGGTTATTTAAATTTGTTACCTGATTCGCTGCTCTAGAAAGTTTCCACAATTCGTGATAACAATCGCTGATTGAATTTCAAGGATAAATACATTTTTTAGAGTATTTTTATTATTTAAATAAAAGCTTGTACAAATTTTATCAACCATTTTAATTGTAAGATTTAGTTGATGATAAAGATATGTGCTGCAGCATACAAGAAAGTTATATTTATTCTCAAACTTAGATACTGTGTTTTCTTGAAGATAATTTACAAATTGTGTTTATCTTTGATTATTCCAACAGATTATTAGTTATTATATTGTTTGGGGTATGCAGGGCATCAAAGGGCATGGGTGCGTTTTTCCTGAAAATTACTTATTATAAGCTCATAAGCTCAAATATCAAAGTCGGGTATTTTTTAGCAGAGTCCAGTAGTAGTGGAATAGAGCACTTATAGTCAACTGTTTTTCAACTGTTTTTTTGTAAAGGGGGCACTTGTTTAGAAATTTCAAAGGGGCAGCATCTGATGTCTAGACTTTCAATTTATAAATACTGAAGTAATCACCCATGTTCAGTAAGTATAGTACAAATTCATATCCTGTACTTCTGATCAAAATTAAATGTTGTAAATATATCTGAAAGGCACAATTGTACCAAAATGGAATAATGCAGAATAACTAAAAGAGAGAGTGTTACAATATGAAAACAACTAAGTCATTTTACTGAGTTTGCCATCTCTGTGCCATATTTTAACCTTTGACAAATCAACCTGTTATTGTTTCTATTGATGATATTCACCACTGCAATAACTTTAGAAATAATTATATTTTGTCACTCAGAAGACATTACATTTACACTGCAACTTCATATACAGTATAATGTCTTCTGAGTGACAAAACATTATTATTTCTGAAACCATTGTAATGGTGAATATCATTAATAACCTTGCATAACAGACTTTAATCTCACAAATACTAACTTGTATTTGAAATCAAACAGTGAGATCTTGTCCCTTTATACCTGTTGTCCCAGAACAAAAATATCACAAAAAAAGTTCTTTACTACTTTGCATTTTCACAAGGTTAGATATTATAATATAAGGCAAAATAAAGTTAGTATAAGCTGGTAAAAATTATAAAGGTTTTGGAGCTGTAGCACAGTGGTTATGGGTTACGAGTTCGAGTCGTATCCACAGCACAGTGTGGAGAAAGACCATTTCACATATATGTTTGTATGCGAATGTGGTCCTGCAGTATGTGAATGTGGTCCTGCAGTGCAATATTATACTGTGCAATATATGTAAAGCTCTCTGAGGTGAAAGCTTAGAGAGAGAAAAGAATTGCAATAAGACGTTAATAATAGACAAAAGATCCAACCCTGGATGAATATGCAGATTTAGACCCCGCATGTTCAGAAAATGTAAACAACTTTAAATTTGTTTCAAATTTAACCTATACACTGCTTTACTATGAGTTAATTCATTTAGTAAATTGAAATGTGTTTCAAACATTCAGCATTGTTTAAGAGATTTTTTCTATTTTTGTTTCCAGTTGAATATAATTAATTGCTGCCAGATACAAAAATGCGATACTTCTTTTCACAGTATCACAAACTATAGAACTCCATCATTGAGTGTTTAAAAAAGTGATTGGTAAAGTTGATCTAATTAAGAGAATGCTGAGCTGGACAACACTTGAAATAATCTTTTAATCTGTACCTGCTTATTATATTTAATATAATTTTTGTTAAAATATGTTTGAAAATAATCTTAGCTACAATATATAAAACATTCCTTAGCAAGCAGTCATCTAGATAAAAAGTATTTTCAGTTTTCCCCCCAGTCAAACTCTCATATTTTAGCTCATGTTTGCCTACCATTGTTTACTTTTCTTAATCTTACTGCACATGCTCAAAATAGGAGAGCTATTGTTTTTTCTGAGACTGTGAAAAGGTGTATTGAATATTTTGTAAAATAAATTTGTTAAATACCCCCTGGTCCCTCATAAAATTATAAAGGTTTCCAGTGGGAAGTTTAATATAACTAGGAGGTATGCTTATACATTAAAGGGTTAATAAGACCCCCTGTTTCCTCGTCAAATTATAAAGGTTTCCAATGGGAAGTTTAATATAACTAGGAGGTATGCTTGTGCATTTAATTTCAAACATGTTACAATACTCCAGTAAAGGAATTCGGGAGTCATTGCACTGTGTTGTTTTTTCAATTATTTAAATGTAACACCATGCTGTTTGTAACTTTTACCTATTTATTATTTATTTATTTAATTATTAAGCTTTATCTAGATTATTCACTCTCTGTTTTGTTTATTGCAATATACCAGTTGATTTCTATTTGCTTTAGAATTTCTCCCAACAAACAGAAAAAGAGCTTCTGGGTAGGTTCATTTTGTTGGTAGTGAGTGTCATGTATGTTAAAGGGGATGGAAACATGTATGAATCCTATGAAAGATGTGAAACAAAGTGGTATATTATAATAATAATAGATATTTAAAGTGGCTGGGTCCAGAAAAATTCACAAGACATAACGACTGTATTATTTCCACTGGGGGCCACTATAAAACAAAAATAAAATAAGCAGTAAACTTCATTGTAGAAACAGTAATTTATTAAAAAATTTATTTAATAATTAAAAATAAATAATCTGAAGATATATGATTTAAAAGTTTCTGAAATTTTCCGAAATAGAAGATTTGAATTTTAACAAACTTCTTTCATCTGTCATGTCTTTCCATGTTTTGGCAGCTCTGAAATTAAAAACATTTTTGCCAAATTTACTTGCAACTATTGGAAGTGTGAGATTATTTTTGGAAGCTCCTCTTGTATTATGAGTGTGGCAGTTTTTTGCCAAATTAAATTTTCTGCACATGTAGTCTGGAGCAAGTTGACTCAGTGTTTTAAAAATAAGAATTGAATAGTTTTTCCCAATCAATTCATGAATCGTAAAATCACTTTCCCTCCCAAGAAAGGTTCCGACCTCTTGCAATTTTTTATCAATTTTGCTCAATCTAAAAGGAGACGCACAAGCCTATACCGGTGAGCAGTAGTGAAAATGTGGCATGACAAGTGCATTAATCAGTAGTTCTTTTGTGAACATGGTCAAACAAGGAGCAATGGACTTTAATTTTGGTAGTTTTAAAGATACTTTTTTTAAATGTTTTTGATTTGGTAGTGCTATTGCAGATTCTCATCAAAAATAACTACTAGATATTTTACTTTATCCTTACACTCAAGAGGAATACCCTTGTACCAGACAGTTTTATTGTCAAGATCTTTTAGATTATTTTTGTCATCAAAGAAAATACACTTGGGATTTTTTTAGTGTTGATGGTCATTTTGTTTTGTTTAAGCCAACATTTGTCATTTCTAATTCTAGATTTGAAATGAGGGTATCCACATTCTCGTGAGTCTGTATAATAATATATTTAATTTTAATAATATAATAATATATAATATATAATTTTCATCAGATTCATCTAAAATAAATCCTCCTGTTACCCCAAATTTGCCAACACATGTGACAGATGAAAGAAGTTTGTTAAAATTCAAATCTTCTATTTCAGAATATTTCGGAAAATCTTAATCCTGTTTCTTGAGATCATTTATTTTTAATTATCAAATAAATTTATTATTTAATTACTGTTTCTACAATGAAGTCATTAGGTTTATCTTTTATTTTATTTTTGTTTTATAGTGGCCCCCAGTGGAATAAATTCCCTGACTATATATGTCTTGTGAATTTTTCTGGGCCTAGCCACTCTAAACATCTATTATTATTATTTATTTAGGCATTGTTTAGTATTTAATTTTCCAAAACAACCCATGTTGCCTTACTCATACCTGTTTTATGACATGAATTTAATACCAATAAAAAGCCTAACAAAATTAACTTCATTTCACATTTCCCATCTCAAACCTCGTCGTCATTTTCTTACAATCTCATATCCAAACATGTTTACAAATCAATTAGTCAATCAACATTTTCTGTAAATTCCTACGGTACATGGTAAAAATTGTATGTGAGTGGTATTTTGATGTGGCATGCATTGATGTTCTTACAAGATGCTCAGGTAATGGTGATGGTGATGCAGGAAATTTTGTATAAAATGGACAAATGCTGCTCTTCTAGATACCACTCTTACAGGCATATTCAACTGAAAATAAATTTATGATGACATTATGCTTATTATATATATATCATATATAAACATATTATAAGCTAAACATACTCATGAAAGGGGGCCTTTGAATTATTTAAATCCAAGCTTTATAATCTAACTATTGTATATTACAGATGAAGAGAGTACAGAAAGATTTGAATTGTGAAGATCTCTTAAAGCCAGTACCATCTCTACCAATGAATGTAAAATCCAACACTAAGTAAGTATAATTTTTGTTTTCAAAACTCCATGAGTGTAATTTCGATTGGGTGGGGCTTAAATTAAGTGACTCCCGGAGGGCCCCCATACTGTGTCTGTGGAGCAGACATCCAGATTCTCAGAAAACATTACTTCAGGAAGTAAACCAAAACTAATCTAGTTTATTTAACAATAGAAAATGGTTTATGATTTGTTTAAAAACAGTGTGAAAGTAGTGCGTAAAAACAGATAATTAACTTAGCAGATTTCCCCAATTTGGTCACAAAAAAATCTGATGATAACTATCAAACATAATTTTTCTTATACCTGAAAGCATGAAACGACACCCTGCTTATACTTTTTTAGTTAACTGAATACTAGGGAGAAATTAGTAAAACCCATAAATTATTAATAAAAATATGCAAAACAAATTTGCATACAAAAATGCTCCTCCCTGTTCTCACTATTTCTGGGTCATATTCTTTAATGTTAAACTATTTGTTAGTTATATCATTTACATCAATAACACCTTTGGCTGAGAGGGAGAAGAGGGCATAATTCCACCTACCTGACAAGCAAGTGTGTCAATTTCCCACAGTTGGATTCCAGCCTTTAACCACACCTCCCCTCCCCTCCAGCATTGACCTCATGATACAATCCTTGATGTTTACTTAAATACCTACTGTCATTTTAATTTCCTTTAGAAAACTTCAAAAACAAATTTTTCTTGGAATGGTCACTCTAACACATTCTTTAAAAGAGGTTAGTTTAAAATTAATCTTACCAGAAGCTAATACTATCTTGAGGCATGAAACAACACTATAATGTTTGGATCGACTGTGATCGATGAGCGTTGCATATTAGATGTCCATATAAAAATGTTATCAGAAACGTAAATAACCTCTTGAAGTGTGAAAAAGTTGAATCTAGAGCAAGCGACTAGCTTTTGCAAATTAAATGACCATATAAGGCTAATATATCATCAAGTGGCATACTCTAGATTGTTCTTCTTGTTCCCTTTCCCATGAATTAAATAATTAATTTAGTTGGATATTTTAACGCACGCAAAAGCCAGTGCTTTTTTTCTTGTTTTTTCATGTTAACAAGAGGTCGACCTCAAGTTCGAAGGTTATATATCTGAATGTGTTAACATGATTTTGTGTGTCATTAAATGTTTCATGGAGTGACTTAATGTAACGAAAAAAGAGCAAAGCATCCTCTACTTGAAGTGTGTAATTTAACGTTAATCATTCCTATGTTTGTTTTTATGTTGTATATATAATTGCTTGATTTATCTTTAATTAGGATGTTGTTACTATGATAGAACACTTAAATGATGCTGGTATTCGGTTTGTTCACTTTTCATATGAGAATGAACTTCTTAGCAGGGTAGGTTGAGAAGAGAACAGTTGAACTTTTAAATTTCATTATTTAACAAAAAAAAGTAGCATCTGATGCCATAGTTTCTGATGGTGATGTATATGTCTGATAGTGATGTAAATGATGGTAAATAATATCTGGCTATGCTTACAAACATAATCTGGCTATGCTGATACTTCTTTCATTATATTTCCACCCTTTTACATCATGATGATAGAATCGCCTCTTGATGACTGTGACTGTGTGAATTACCTAACATTCTGTATTGCCCTGTGGGACAGGAATGTTGCTACATTATGTAAAGTTTGTGTGAATATGCTGTGTATTAGTTGTGATACTGCCACTAGAGGAATTAGCAATTGAGTCTTACCAGTATTTTGTGTATCCAGGGTTGCTAGTTATAATGCATTTTGATATGAAGATATGGTACTAGCCAGATGTTTACCAGCAGTGAGTACAGTGCTTATTGTGTATAAAACTGTTAAAGTCTATTTCTGGTGTATATGATCCTACAGTATTAAAATTTTGTATAGCAGGTAAGAAACCTATTAATGTTTATTTATTTATTTATGTGTGTACAGGTATTTTGTCAACGTCTTGGATTAGAGACTGGTTGGAATTGTCATATTTCTTTTGGAGAGGGTGCAGGAGCAACAGTTGTTGGTGATGACAGCTCCTCATCAGGAACATCCGATATATACCCTCTCCTTCAAGATGATGGACAGAGACAAATGCACCGTAAGTACTGGGTGACATAAGTAAATAGAATTTAAAGTGTCTTAGGAACAATTTTCACTTAACATTTCTTTCTGTGCTGGTTGAGATTTGATCTTGAAAATGTTACTGTGTGGGTACTTTGACACATATCAAGTCTGTTACATCACTGCACATACTCGGTAACATTTTCAAATACCAAATTTCCACCCATGCTAACAAAAATGTTACGTTAAAATTGGCCTATACAACACATGCATGAATCACCCCCCTCCCACATGGTAACTTATATAACACCAAGAATCCTGATCAATTGTGCTTTGTGACATGTCAATAAATTGTGAGTTTGGTTCTGTATATACCGTTGTAACTGTTAAAGATACTCAATTAATTTCTATTATCCTTTATTCCTCAATGGTAAAGATGTGTAAAGTTCTCTAAATATGCTACAGTAATCAAGTCCACCACCACTAAATCTACTAACTCTTTTGATTGTGTCCCCTTAAGTTAGAGAAGAGAAGATTGCTAGATTTGAAATAATTATGTGAAATTGTACAACATTATAAATTTTAAAAACTTAGTTACTTGTTTTCTTGTCATAACAATTTTTTAATCCTTTTTGAGGAGGTAGGCGTACAGGGGGTAATACAGAAAAATAATTTGGCCAGCGCTAGCATATGAAAAATCCTGAGATAACTTATTTTTGCTATGTAGGAAACCAAAATTGCTCTAAACTGTATCTCTCAGTTCCTTAGTACACAGAAGCAAGCCTTGCAATGATTACTAGAAATAAAACTAGCAATATACTTAACTGCCACGTCATAAACATATATATATATACATATTGTTTTACTATTGGCTAGCGGTAAAATGGTAGAATGCTTTGGGAAGGAGATTGACACACTCATACAAGAATGATATGTAACTATACTTTGAATTTGGGCACCAATTTTCTCACGCCCAAAAGCGTTTAGCACTGTAAAAATCGGCCTGTATTAGACCCTGGCGTATACATGCATCAAACAGGTAAAACTGTTATACTATTGTGGTCCCTTAAAAATGGTGTAGTTGGTCTCTAGTATTTAAACTATGTGTGGTCTTGGTTTTTTTTCTCATGGTAGCACGTTCCCATGCAAAAGATGAAGAAGATGCAAGATCTAGTCAACCATTTGAAGATTATGATGAGTTATACTTTATGTCAAATAGAGTGAGTATTCGTCATCATATTTTGCATTGTAATATCCTTTTATTATCTACTGTCAATTTCCAACTTAGCCGGATAAAAATTTGAAATGGGATATTATTGTTGCTGTTTTATTTAAGCTCTTTGCAAAGGACATGTTCATAAACTACCGGCAAGAAATGGCCATTTCTGGTGCATTACTTTAGTTGGTCTATATAGCGATACAAATGTTTCCAAATATTTTGGGAGTTGGGGATGGTCGTTAAGTTAAGATACAAAATATTTTGGTCGTATCTTCAGTAATTCTAGAGATATAAAGCTGTAAATTAGGGGCAAAAGGAAGATAAAAATGTTGCCATCATTTAAAGGATATATTTCTTATTTGTGTCCACAGGTTAGAATTTTAAAGGAGAATGGAGGTCAAAATATGACTTCAGCATAAATCAAAGTGTTTTAAAAATGGAGTTCAATGGTTTTTATTTCATGTAAAAATGATAAGTGGTTCAGAAGTTATGAGCATTTAATGCTTTGATATGAATAAAGGGAGAACCCAGTCTCGACTAAACGAGTTCAGGCTGTGATGATGTCATAGATGCATCATCATCATGACATCATCCTACAACCTTTAATAAATGTTTGCGTCCTTATGATGATGTATTGTTAAGTTATCTAGAACATTACATAAAACAATCAGGGCATGGAACTAGTGTATCGTGTACCTATGTGACCTTTAAGTTGCACCTTCAATGAGCTTATAAATTATATGACACAGTGGTGAGCGAGTTGAACTTGCAATCCAAATTCAGAGAATGATCTATTTGCAAGAACCATAGGTCATGTTTATATGTTTGTGTGCGCCACAAGTGATGCCTATATTGCAATATGTGATTGTGCTCCTGTGGTGAAGTATTGTGTAATGTGCATGATTGTAATGTTCTCTGAGCTGAAAGCTTAGAGAGAGAAAACGTTTTAATATGCTTACATGTCCTGGATGGATTTATATAATAATGATTTTTGGGAGATTTTTCTGACCTAGTATGTTTTGACTAGTGATTTATTTTCTTTTGAACAAGTTTTGTGAGAATTCATCAATTCTGTAACAAGTTATAGTCAAATAACCAAAAATTGTTATTTTAAGCTCTCCCACAGTTTGCCACCTTTTTATGAACATGTGCCTAAGTATATGTGAAATTTTCTTGCAGTGTGTATTACAATTTTCTGTAAAATAAGTGCTTACTAAATAAAAACCAACCTAAATATTTAACAATGTAATTCAGTGTTGTAGTAGAGGTGATTTGGCAGCTGTGTCTAACTGTGTTTATTATGTAACAAATTAATGTAATACAACTATTGGTTTCTGTGGTATTCATATAAACACTCTTTGTCAAAAACAAATTTGTATACACCCTAGTATAGTCATAGAGAGAGGAAATAATATACTTTTCTCACCATTGTTAGAATTAGGTAATGTGTAAGTATAATATAAAAGGAAAAGTAGGTAGTAAATTAAGTTTTGTCCTAATCCAGATAAAGCACATATTATAATTATTAACTGGCATATAGTTTGGACAGTCGATAGCATTACCTATTGTCCAGTCGATCATATAGTAGTGGAAAGGAAACTTTAGAATGTGTTAATGTATCTTTGGTTAGATTAGGGCTTGTTGTATAATACGTACTAAGTAGGAAAATATGTTTACATGTATTTTCAATTGACTAAATGGAACACATAAATTTCGTTTCTCGTTAAGCCTTTTACCTCATTAACTGTAGGCCCACCTTACTTATTTATAGTAGTCCAGGCAAGATCACCTGATATATATCTGATGCTAACAGATTTTGTGCTTGTTACTTATAATCTGACTGTTTCTTTTCTTTTTCCAGTCGAAACTACCAAGAGGCATTCATAACATGCGTTCCCACCTTGAAGATGTGGATGATGTTCCTCTGTTGGTGCCTTTATTTACAGATTGTAGTGCCGCAGGTACTTCTAATTACAAAATATTCGCTATTTGAAACCTTTCCTGTAGTACTAGATTTTTCCCAAGAAACAGAAACTGAAATAAAATCTTTCAACCAAGTGTATATACCTTTATTTTGACATTGTTGCATTTCCACTAATTATTCCAATCTTGCCACACCCCCACACCCCTTTTTTTTTTACCTATTACTGGGTGGATTTTCAAAGATTGAAATTATAAAAGATCACATATAGTGGAATTAGCCATGGTAGCATACTTATATGATATGTAGCTTCGTGTTGTTATTTACTTTAGCTGTTTCGGAAATGATTAGCATTATGCAAGAATACCATGAAATAGTTTGCTACATTGGAAGCGCGTTGAATGCAAAGAATCATGCAATTTTTACGCAAAGTGACATCAGGTAACTTCTTAACATACTATACACCTGTGGTTTGTAAATAGCTGTGTGTGACAGTTGTTATTATTTATACAAAGAAAAACCAGTTCAATGTCATATATAGTACAAAATTGATTTATGCGCCAAAACAGTACAGCTAGGTGAAATAATTTAAGTAAAGATTTTTTCGTTTGATCAGAATCTGGAAGATTAAATCAGGACTAACAGTTTTTTGGTACCGATTTCTATTTCAATATTACTCAGTCCATATACTCACATCGTTGCTGTGTTTGATTTGTACGTTATAGCAAGATTAAGTTACACGTTTGATCTTCACCACTGGCAAAGTGCGGAGGACGAGCTCTTCGATTTAATATCCACAGGTCGTTCGTGTTTATGTGTCATTGATTATATTCACCACTGTAATGGTTTCAGAAATAATAATATTTTGCCACTCAGAAGACATTATAATGTATAGGAAGTTGCAGTGTAAATGTAATGTCTTCTGAGTGACAAAACATCATTATTTCCGAAGCTATTACAGTGGTGAATGTCATCAATAAATATGTGCAATAAGTGATGCCACTAATGCAGTATACAATGTGCTCCTGTGGTGCAGTGTAGTACTGTGTGTGTTTATAAAACTCTCGAGGTCAAGGCATAGAAAGTATCCTCCGCACTGTAAATAATGCAGATGCTACTCCTTAGATCTGGTCTTCAGGCATTGTTTAGTATCTAATTTTAGTGTATTACAACTATTGTCTTGGCTGTTATAAGCAGGAAGGAAATTGTAGAACTGAACGTAGAGCTGGTCTTCAGGCCTTGTTTTAGTATCTACAATTAGAACTGGACTTAACATGTTTCTTGCAGCATTTCTTTAGAACCAATCTTTCACCAGACATGTGTACGGAAACAGGCTCAACAGCTACACGAATACAACACTGGTAACACGTCAGTTTCCAATTCAGATATTTTTGAAGATATTTCCTGCAGAGGTAAACTTGTTGTAAAAGGGGGTCGTGTTAATCATATTTACATGTTTATCAGGAAGCTGTTTTACTGGCGGAAAGTTTGACAAGTTAACAAGAGTAAATCTTTTTTTTGTATATATTATAAAGGCATACGAAGGTAATATTGCTAAGAAGTATTTATGGAGTTTGCTCTGGAGAGTAAAGATGACTTAT